>OU015490.1:28116299-28203799 GCA_907164885.2 Dolomedes plantarius
ATACAAATATAAAATAACAGTAAAAATGCAAAATATAAAATGAAAATAGTGATACAATACCATAGTTGGCTGGAAATAAACTGGCAAAAAAAAACACAGCAAATACGAAATAACTAAAAGAAAAAACAATATTAGTGTATGCACAGGAGAAAAAAAATAATAAAGTTCTTGAGAGTCAATTGTCAATAGTCTGTTGTAAAAAAAAGTAAGTTCTGTTGAATAAAAATATCAAGTTATATGCTCAATAGTGTTGGACCAAGGTTTCAGATATTCTGCACAAGTTGATGTTTTCACTGGTCCGTCGAAGAATGCACACTTTTCAACATCATAAGTGTTGTTTGGTTTTACTTTTGTAATTTTATATGGTCCAAGAAATTTTTGTTTGAGTTTGAGACCAGGACCAAACTGGGTACGCTTGATTGCTACAAGGTCGTCGAGTTGGAAGGGGTGAGCTTGTTTGCGTCTCAGATTGTAAGTACGACGATTTTCGTCTTGAACCTTGCATATTTGTCGTTTAGCGTCTTTACGGAGATCATCACGTTTTTGGAGAAATGTAGATTTTATTTCCTCGTTGATCATATCAACAATTTTGATGTCATGGGGAGAATGCATTTTAGTCCCAAAAAGAATTTCGAATGGAGTGGAATTGATACTACGTTGGAAGGTGGAGTTGATGATTTGTTGAACGGCTGGAACATGGGAATACCATTTTTCCGGGTTTTCGATAGAGAGTTTAGAAAGTACGGCAAGTGGGCCTAGATGGTCAATATGGTACGTGTGCAGGGGTGTGTCGTCTTTTTCGATGGGATGCAGCATTCCATCTTGCTTGCCGCGTTTTCTGTTATTGAGGATGCATGTGACACAGTTATTGATGCATCGCTGTATTTTCTCTTTCAAGTTCGGGATAAAATATTCTTTTTGCAACAGTTCTTGAGTGCGTAGTACTGCGAAGTGACCTCGTTCGTGAGCTGCCTGAATTATGTTCGCCTGCATACCTTCGGGCACTACAAGTAAATCAGTTCCTTGAACAGTTTTATATAGCAGATTATTTTTAACTATATAGTCGTCATATGGTGCGGTTGAAAGCAGTTTTTTTATAGTTTCGATATGCTCGTCTGATTGTTGTGCTTTAAGAAGTTGTATAAGGACACTGTCCTGAATAATCATGCAACATGGGCTTCTACTAAGGGCATCAACGTGAGCTATTTTTGAACCTGTACGATGCTCGATTTCGTAGTCAAAGTCTTGAAGATACAATGCCCATCGAGCTATACGTGAGTTAAGTTCTTTTTTACTTAGGGTCTTCACAAATGCATTACAGTCAGTAACTATTTTAAAGTGTGAACCAAGAACGTAGATACGGAATTTTTTAAGTGCTTCCACAATGGAGAGAACTTCAAGTTCGTAGCTTGTATATTTGCGTTCGTTGTCCGACGTCTTCTTGGACATGTAGTAGACGGGGTGGAAACAATTATCGTGCTTGGATTTTTGTAGCAGGACTGCCCCCAAGCCATCAATTGATGCGTCAGTGTGAATTTCAATAGGACTCTTTTGGTTAAAAATACTTAAAACGGGCTGTTGGGAAAGGAGGTGTTTTAATTTTTGAAATGCGGCTTTCTGATCAGTCTGAAATTGAAATGGGGTGTCCTTACGAAGCAGATCACTAAGGGGTTTTGCTATGGTAGAATAAGAGGGAAGAAATTTACGAAAATATCCAGTAAGACCTAAAAAACGTTGGACATCTTTTGTGCTTTTGGGATCAGGATAATTAAGAACGGCTTTAGTTTTGGAGGAGGAGGGGAACAGTTTTCCGTGCTCCACAATGTGGCCTAGAAATTCAATTTTGTTATACAGAAATTGGCACTTATTAAAGTTTATGTCAAGTCCATAATCACGAGCTACAATTAAAACAGTGTTCAGACGTTCAAGAGCTTCAGACTCATTATTTGCTGGAATGATGAGATCATCCATGTATGGGAGTACAATACCTTTGGCAATAAGATCACGAAAAACGGCATTTATGTATCGCATGAAAACAGAAGGACAAGAGCTTAATCCAAATGGCATATATCGGAATTGAAATTGACCTGAATGCGTCACAAAACTGGTGTAACGACGACTTTTTTCGTTTACGGGGACGTGAAAAAATCCATTACGCAAATCGAGTGTACTGAATATGTTGGCATTTTGGAGACGATCCAAAATATCGTCGATCAAAGGTAAAGGGTAATGATCCTTGACTAACTTACGATTTAATTGCCTATAGTCTATGCAAACTCTCGGCTGACCGTTCTTTTTACGAACGACAACGACTTGACTAGCGTAGGGGGAAGAACATGGTTCTATAATTCCATTTGTTAACCATTCGTCAATTTGATCATCCACTATATCACGTTCTGCAAATGGTAAGCGTCGGGGTGTATGGAAAATTGGCTTATCGTCAGTAAGCGTTATATCAAGTTCGATGTTTGCAGTTTTCGTTTTGTTAGGTTTGTAGGCTAACAATTGCTGTTCAACGTCATTACGGGTTTGGCGAGAAATGTTAGGACCAATATCAAAAGAAGGAAGATCGGCTGAAATTGTCATTACAAAATCGTCATGTGCGGCAGGATCATCAGGTTTTGAAATTTTAGAAAACATAGCACCGTCAGGTGTAATAGTCAAATTCGCCTGTTGGATTACATCGCAACCTAGTATGAGATCGAAAGTCATACAATTATTTGGAACAACGGAGATATTTACTGGAAAAATTTGATCATCTATTTTAATTTCGGAAGCAAAAGAACCAATGACTTTAGTTTTTGAAAAACCAAAACCAGTTAGCATTGTAGTGCTATTCGTCAACGGTGGTGATCCTAGTTTAATCCACGCGGAATGTTTAAGAAGCGTCGAATGACTGCCAGTATCCACTAATCCCGAAAATGTATTATCAAAAATAACAACCGTTTTGCATATAGTAGTGGGAGAAGTAACAACATGCACCGTGTTGACACCGTCATGCGTCGCGGAGCTTTCAATTTGAGGAGTACGACGGCAGCTCGAGGACTTGTGTCCAAATAAATTACAAGAATGGCAACGAAGGCCAAGAGAAAGACTAGGGCACGTCTTTGAGATATGTCCAATTCCATTACAATTAAAACAGCGTTGATGAGATTTTGCTGAGCTAGCAACAGTAAATTTTGAGTCACGTCTTTGGGGTGCAGTGTTTGGTTCAGTGCCGCGTCTTTGGCCATCGCCGGCACGTCGAAAATTCGAACCAATTGTGTTCTTTTGACTAACTACGGTTTCGTATGTTCGGAGTTTTTCTTTGAATTCGGTATAAGATTTTGCACCGTAAAGAATAATTTTCTCTGATGGGGTACCCTGTATTCCTTGTATAGTATACTGAATGACGGAACATTCATCAATAGTATTAGTAGTGCGGTTTGCAATTTCACGCATCGCTATAAAATACTGCATTAAACTTTCATTAGAACGCATGTGACGTCTTTCAAGTTGTCTATGAATTTCAATGGATGTGATTCTCTCAGAAAATTCATTTATTAACGCGGTCTTAAATGAATCATACGAATTCAGATTTCTTTGTGAAAACAAAAAAGTTTTAGCATTTCCTGTAACGAGGCGTTTGGCAAAAACCAATTTTTGTTGATCACTGACAGCGGGAAATAAATTAAAGTTATCCTCTACGTCGGCAAAAAAATTGTGAACGGAATATAAATTATTGCCTGTGAACTGGCGACAGGAGGTTGAAAGGTCTCGCAACAACAACCAGAAGTGAGAACTCATAGAGTTGGGAATCAAATCATTATTGTTTATCAAAACATCATTTCTGCTAGAAGAGGCGTCAAGCCACAGTTGTTTAGACTGGGTATCTGACTGAAACGCGGGAATGTTTTGTAAAGGGCTGGAAGTACTTTGACCTACATTTGAATCATTTGCGGTAGACTCAGAAGAAAGGATAATTTCGTTTTCAGCGTCGCATAAAAAACTCGTATCTAAAGAATTTTGAAATTTTAATAAATTGGAGAGGGCATAAAGAATATTATCGCATAACTCATTTTTGTTAGTACTGACATTATCTAAATGTAATAAATTAGCAACAGAAATAAAATCGGCGAGTGAAAGATCCTTCATTAAGCATTCTTTATGTTTCGCGACATCGAATTTTGAGGGGAATGAGGAAAATTGACGCATTTTTTTTCGCGATGAGCGGTCGAATTCGGTATAACCGAGTACTTTATTTAATAATTTTACGTTTTGGGTTGTTCCGTATGTGAGGGAGTTAGCAATGAGAGGGATATCGCCTAAGATTAGGGCCATAATGAAAATTGAAACAAATTAATAACACAACTGAGGGGGAAAATTTTAACTTAAGAAATTACGAAATTTTGAAACACAAACTAACGGGGAAAAAAATGGGGCCTACCTCGCTTAAGGGAACAGTCCTTGTGGCTCGAAGGGTATCCAATGAGACTAGGAAGAATAGTCCACAAAAGTCCAGTTTTTTTTTTATATAGGTGAATGTCACTATCCAAAATCACGTTATCCAGTAGAATGGCACTATATCCAGTAGTGTAGGAATTACACTAAGTTCTCGCTGGTTACACAGTTCAGCACTGCAACAATTATTTCGTTTCGATTTCAACGTCCGTGGCAAAAAGATTGAAGATTCGTGGGTTTGTTACAGGTGTTCTAGTAGATTAAAACAAATATCCTCGGTGAGAGCAGCCCGTCTGCTGCAATTGGCACGTCAGCCACAACTAAATTCAAAAACAAAAGTGTCCACAGCCGTCTGCTGGGATGATACTTCTTTTTTTTAAACGGGAAACGGGTCTAGGGGGAACAATTCACGCAGGGAAAGCGAAAGAAAGGTCGAGCCCCCAAATGTGGGGGAAGCAACGACCACAGCAGCATTGGATATAAACATCCTTTATTAGTTAAATATTAAGAAATTAAAATAAACAGCTCGAGAGGGACGTCTTCCCATCTCGGAGTACAGCGATCGTCTGATAAGGCGGGAATACATCATGCTGGCGCACGCACTGACGTCATACAGACAGTAGCGCCGCGTAACGTTTGGAGATGGAGATGGGATATAATTTCCCATATATATATATATATATATATATATATATATACATACATATATACATATATATATATATATATATATATATATATATATATATATATATATATATATATATATATATATATATATTATATATATATATATATATATATATATATATATATATATATATATATATATACACTCATGGACAAAAGGGGTGACCGTGTATTGCAGGCAATGACACCCCGTACCATCACACCAGCTGTGGGAGCGATGTGTCGCTGTACAGCAAAGGCAGGATTGAAGCGTTCACCACGGGCTCTCCACACACGAACACGATTGTCATTACTGTCGAGATTGAATCTGGATTCGTCGCTAAAGACGACCTGGTTCCATTCCGCTGCAGTCCAGTTTCCTTGTGCGCGGCAAAACTCCAAACGGAGGCGTCGATGGGTGGGCGTCAAGGACAGCAATGGGCGCCGCGATACCAACTGTCCTTCAGCCAGGCGTCTTCGTATGGTTCGAGAAGACACAGAGGCCCCTAGTGAAGGTGCTACCTGTGCCTGGATGGCGGCCGATGAAGCAGTTGGCTGTACGCGTGCATTTCTTACGATGTGGCGGTCTTCTCGACGACTGGTCTGTCGAGGGCGTCCTGAGCCTGGTCTTCGTGTACATGACATCTTTCGGGTCCACTGGTCTCAACACCTCCTCACAACACAATCAGAGCGGCCTAATTGACGAGCTACTCGCCTAGCTGACCACCCAGCTTCCATCATCCCGACGATTCTCCCCCTCTCAAACTGCGACAACTGCTTATATTGTCTTCGAACACGGCGTAATGGCATGTCTATCTCAGCTCTTCCTTTGTAAATGATTCAGCACACTCAAACAAGCTTTGGTTACCTGTTTTATACTCCACAGAGTACGATGTTCAACGCCCTCTACCGGCTATACGTAATGCGCAATCACGCTGCATTTCTAATCATTTGCATATCTCCCCGATATGTACCTTCATTGCAAGTTTCGTTAGGATCCCGCAATTATTTCTTGGTGCGCTAATTTTTTTGTCCATGAGTATATAGCGCTAATTTTTTTGACCATGAGTTTTGTCCATGAGTATATATATTTATATCCGACTTTAAGAATTAAAAAGCAAATATGTAACTTGAAAGGATAAATTGCCGTTTAATTAAAGGCGCGATCTCACGTATCAAGTTTAATTAAACTATAACAGTTGATCAAGAAAAGTCGAATATGACTTGAATTAGTTTTTATTCACACATCTCAGTAGAGCCTTATCAACAGGTGTTCCGATTCCCCCTATTTTTATTTACAAACTAATGAATGTTCTCTTTTACCTACCGTTCTATTTGTGTTAATATTGTTCTTCAAATCATGAATAGTTACACCATCAATTTCCATTTCTTTCACAATAGAACCCGAGGAATTTAATTTAGCATCTTTGTTTCTATATTCATCCATTTGCTGGTTGAAAAAGCAACCATGTATATCATGTGATTCTAAAATTTTGAGCACGACACTTTCAGACCACTTGAGGCTCCTTTTATAAACTATGTTACCTGTTATTTAAGAAATTGGTACTTTATACACTATCTGGCCAAAAGTATCCGGACGCCCAGTGGTACGGACTCGGAGAGTCATGAGGCATATATTAATATGATGTTGGTCCTCCTTTTGCATCGATGGCAACCTGCACACGTCTGGGGAGACTTTCCACCAGCTTTTGATAGGTGTCCATAGGAACCGACTTCCAGGCGTCCATCACAGCTGAAGTGAGTGCTGGTATTGAGGATGGTCGATTTGGCTGGCTACGTAATCTGCGTTCTCATTCGTCCCAAAGGTGTTCAATGGGATTTAGATCGGGGCTCTGAGAAGGCCAGTCTAGTTTTTTAACACCCATTTCATCAAACCATGCCTGCGCAAGTCTCGGTGTGGGAATGAAGCAGATAT
Organism: Dolomedes plantarius; assembly: GCA_907164885.2. Classification (NCBI taxonomy): domain Eukaryota; kingdom Metazoa; phylum Arthropoda; class Arachnida; order Araneae; family Dolomedidae; genus Dolomedes; species Dolomedes plantarius. The sequence continues at coordinate 28,123,345 of OU015490.1, forward strand.
CCTGCTGGAAGAGACATGGACCTTCCCCGAAATATTGCCATAGAGTTGGAAGAGCAGCATTGTCCAGAATGTCCACATACATCTTAGAGTTCATGTTTCCAACCACAGGAACTAAGGAACGCGGGAAAAACCATGAAAAACACCCCCACATCAGGATGCTGCCACCACCAAGCTTAACAGTCGGCACAATACAGTCCCTTAAGAAACGCTCTCCGGGCATCCGCCAAACCCAGACGCGTCCATCGGACTGCCAGATTGTAAATCGAGATTAATCACTCCAAATAACATTTTTCCACATGTCCACAGTCCAAAGACGGTGATCTTTGCACCATTGCAATCGACGCTTCGCATTCTGGGGAGTGATGTTCGGCTTGTGAGCGACTGAACGACCATGGAATCCCAGGTTTTTTTAACTCTCGACGAACAGTCCTGCTGCTAGCACTAACGACTGATGAACTTTGGAACTCCCGAGTGATTTCAATCATCAGGACTTGCGATTTTGTTTCACTACCTTTTTCAGAGTTCTACGGCTGCGATCACTAATATTTTTCGGCCTGCCACTTCGTTTTTCTGCAGTTTCACTGCCTCGACGTTTCCACTTCGCAATTACATCACTCACAGTGGATTTTGGCTTCTGTAGAATGTCCGAAATTTCCCGATCTGATTTCCCACAAAGGTGGCATCCCGCTATAATGTCACGATCAAAGTCACTAAGTTCCTTTGACTTACTCATTGTCTCACAAACGCATAAATATGACCTGATAAACCACTACCAACATTTTTATAGCTTTCGGTTACGCATCAAATTACGTCACCTGCCAGATCCACTTCTTTAGGGGGGGGGGGGGGTTGTCCTTTACCCAGTTTTCCCCAGTCTTAGAATGCTCTTCTGACAGATCTACTGAAACTAACCCTCATTAATTTTCCATTTCAAAACCCTGCCAGCGACCAAAATGCAACAAGTAGAAACGGTCCAAATGAGACATAAGCTACAAAATCTAGCAACAGATTGTGTTCGAACTGGGATTTCTGATCGCTCAGCAGTAATCATAGTAAACACCGCAATGGAGAATTTAAATATTATCAGTAGTGACAACTCATCAAAAGTAACAAATCGACATAAATTACGTCGCGAGTGTCGAAAAGTACGCCAAAACCGGCGACGGTTAAGTGGCTAACAATCTATATCCTCGCTTTTTTTTTGACGGCCGTAAAGATAAAACTTTAGTCCTGGCTAAGACCGAGAATAGATCATCGGAAGACTGAAGAACATATATTTTTTATTTCTGAGCCAGATTTTAAGAACATAGGACATAATTCACTTGACTCGGGTAAACAATCACGATTAAAAAAATATAGTTGAATTTCTAGGAAAAATAGTTTCGAATTTCATACATCGTTGGAGGCAATCGGATGTGACGGTACTGTTATAAACACAGGGCTGTGACGTTGTCTCCATTACTACACGAAAATTGTAATTATATAAGTATGTGACGTCCGTTCCTACCCCTCAACATGAGCATGTCATCTATCGGCGAAATGTTAAACTGAGCGGTCTCATAAACTCTAGGATAAGAGGCCATAAATTTCGTGTAATATGCGGTTCTGACTTTATAAAAGGCATAATTCCCAGAGTGGTTCGACGGCTCTCCAGAATTTCGACACTACAGCGACATGTGGAATCCCATAAACTTTGGATACTTACGAGCACTTAAAACGCCGGAGAACGCTTTGAATTCGGCGACCGTATAAAAGAAGACCCCCAATACTCCACAGGAAGAGATCTGTTTTGAGTGCCAGAGAGGACGCAGCTCTCCTGGTCTTTCGGCCTGATAGGCCGAGTTGTCGGTGAACCCGAAGCCGTCCTGACATATCTAACTGTAAATTCTAACTCGCTGTACATGCTTTTTGTAATTGTAGTGCGCTGTACATGCTGTACATGCTTTTTGTAGTTGTAGTTTGTTTTGTAGTAGCGTAGTAAAGTAATTGAAGCGAAACGCTTGTCTTATTATTGACTACGTTACAGCTGGTGTCAGAAGTGGGATAATTGAGTTAGAGTTAGTTAGAGGTTTTTAGAAGAAGAATATGTCAGTATTTAGATATTGTTATAAGAAGAATACGGCAGTATTTAGAGTTTGTTAGAAGAAAGTGTGAGACATTCACGGAAACTTACGCCAGTAAGAAAATTGTGGAAGCTTTTGATGTTAGAAATTCACGGTACGAGATAACTAAGTGTTTCGGGGACCGAAAAGAGATATTTTCGCCGTGCTGTGTTGCCAGAAGGAAGGAGAAGGCAAGAATTTTTTTCTATTTCCTGTGGTTCCGAAAAGTGTATCATTCCCGTGCAGCGCTAAGAACGAGTGTTTCGATTTCGTCTGCAAGTTTCGTCTCCTGAGGTCGGAGGTCAACGGTACAGCTGATTTCCCCCCGTGTGGTTTGTGGTTCTCCGAGTACGGGAGAGGAGCGAAAAGGGTGTTTGACCTATATTTGCGGGAGAGAAAGAAAATTATGTGATTCTGTCTCTGAAAAGGTGTTCGATGTAGTGAAGTGTGTTTGGTGCCTATTGTGGGCCTAAGGGTTGAAGATTATTTTTGTGTTGTGCCTATGAATTATAATAGATTCAAGCAGCAAAAAAAGGGGTGAGTCTATTTCCCAAAATTCTAGAAGTTATTGCTTAAAATTCTGTAGTTAAAATTCTTAAAATATTCAAAAATTTTTAAGACCTATCGGAAATATCTTTGTTGATTTATGAGATTAGAGAGAAATCCAAAAAAAAATATGATGAGATTCAATTGTTTTGTTTAAAGAGTGTATATGATATATTGTTCTCTATGTAAAATTCTTTTTTAATATTATTTTGAAGAAGTTCATTTTATATTGTTAAATACAATTTTTCTCTAAGAAAATATTTAAGGTCTAAGATTTTTAATTTTGTGTAATTTTAATAGTACTGTGATTCCATTGAGTTTTTAACTTACAAGATATTATTATAATTATTATTGTTAAGTCGGTAAATTAACGGATAGCAATGGCGTTTTGGGGCAAAGGAAAAAAAGACGATCTAGTAAAACTGGTTCAGGAGTTGGAGATTCCTAGAAAAGGAAGCGAAACAATAATGGAACTGAAGGTTTTGGTTAAAAGCCAAGAAAATTATGATCCCGAATTCGTGGCTGAATTATACCACCGTATTTTGAAGGCGAATCAGGAAGAGTTAGAAAGACGAGAAGCAGAGCAATCTCGTATACATAATTGGGAAAGGGAAAAGGCGGAGCCATGAGGTGGAGTTAAAAGCCAAATAATTGGAATTAAATTTTGAGTTAGAAAAATTAAGAATCGCACAAGGAACTTCCAGTTCCCAATCCACCGCAGAAAGTAGAAATTCGAGACCCACTGATTTCAATTTGAAAAAATTAATTCCCAAATTTAATCCGGATAAAACGGACATTAGTTTATATTTAGTACTTTTTGAGCGACAGGTTAAACACGCAAAATTACCTAAGGAGAATTGGGTTTCGCATCTTGTAGGACTCCTACCGATTGATATAATTAGCGTTATTGCCAGAGAACCAGAAGAGTCCGCAGAAAATTATGATCACATAAAACTGACCCTCTTACTCCGTTACAAATTAAACCTCTTTTCTCCAGAAATTTGTATCCCATCAAAAGAATCCCCTGTCAACCTGGAAGGACTTTGTGTTCGAGTTGCGGAACTATTTACGAGAATGGCTAGATGGTTTAGAAGTCGATAATTTAGAATCTCTGAAAGATCTTTTGGTTGCGGTCAAATAAAGAAAAGGACAAAGATGGAGGTACGCGAGCACTTCATAGATAAATGGTCCGATATAAAAATGGAATCGGAAATGGTTGAGTTACTAGATGGGTATGACAGTGTAAGAGCAATGGGCCCAAAATTTAAAGATGCGAGGGATAGTAGGGTAGAGAGAACTCGTCCGTTCATACAAGAGAAGCCCCGAGAAAATAAGCCAAAGTTCTATCCCCCTGGTGCGTCAGCAGCACATGGTCCAGTAAACCGAACTAGGGCGTTTGATCGGAGAGAAAATTTAAAGTGTTTCGGTTGTGGCTCCGAAATGCACCTTCGCTCATCCTGCCCACGATTTCAGAAAAAAACAACGTCGGGTTCATTAAACAATATGCAAGAAAGGGAAAAGCCTGATCTGTTAGAATCCTATACATTCCCAGGTACGGTGAATGACCAAAGGATTGAAATTAGGGACAGCGGTGCAACTCTCGACATTGTTAGTAGAAGATTCATTTGTCCACAAGAATTTACAGGTGAGACAGTTTGGATAAAACAACCGCTGAGTTTAGAGTTAATTTGCTTACCTTTAGCTCGTGTGGAGATAGCGGGAGATTTTGGAAAAATTATTACTAAGACTGCTGTATGCGGAAATCATTTGGACCAAAATCGGTATTTATTAGGTAATAAAACGGCCGAGATGATACGAGAGAAATATGGATATGACTTTTTTTTCGGTAGAACAGCTAAATGCCGTCCAAACGCGCTCTCATACGAAGAGCTTACGAAAAGAGGCCGAAACGGTCAAACGAGATACAGAAAGCACGGTTGAATTGAGGGTAGATAATCGCGAAGAACAGGAAAATAGCATTCCGATAGAAACGGAAGAGCCAATAGTAATTCCAGCATTGGACGCAGAAGCTCCAGAATTAGACCTCTTAAAGATAGATAAGAAAGGTTTTTTGGAAGCGCAGAAAAAGTGTGAAGAAGTAAAAGAATTAGTTAGCCGAGTAAGCGAAACAAGTGCAGGAAAAGCAGATAAAACGTATTCGATCATTGATGGAATTTTAGTTCGGAATCGCGAAGATCGTTTTGGAAATGTCACAAAATTATTAGTAATTCCAAAGGCATTGAGACATCAGGTAAAAACGCTGTGTCATGAAGGTACGTCAGCGCATTTAGGTGGAACTAAATCAAAAGATAAATTGATTAGATATTTTTATTGGCCAAATTGATATAAAGACATGGACGAGTTCGTGCGTAGTTGTGACCAATGTCAAAGAGCAGGACGTCCAAACGAGAAGAAAAAGGCTCCAATGAAACTGGTCCCGGTAATTCAGGAGATTTTTAGCAGAATTAATATTGACACGTGCGGACCCTTACCTTTGACCACCGAGGGACACCGTTACATATTGACTGCAATATGCATGACATCTAAGTACCCGGAAGCGATTCTGCTAGCAGATATTAGCTCAGTTAAAATAACCGAAGCGTTATTAAATATTTTTAGCCGTACAGGATTTCCTCGCGAAGTGCAAAGCGATTTAGGAACTTCTTTCACTTCGGCCCTAACTACAGAGTTTTTTGATAAATTCGGTATTAAGGTACACTATAGCTCTGTACACCATCTGCAAAGTAATCCTGTAGAACGTTTTCATCGAACTGTAAAAAGACTTTTGAGGGCATTATGTCTTGAATCAGGTGCGGATTGGGATAAACATTTACCAGCCATTTTATTAGCTCTCCGTACGGTAGTACATGAAAGTAAAGGCTGATGGTAAGAACTTACGAACCCATGAAACCTTGCTAATGGAACGTTGGTTAGATCCGCCCCTTGAAGGTGACTTAGTAACAGAGTACGTTTTTAATTTAATAAATAGGTTGAAAAGATGTCGAGAATTAGCGATAACGCGAGTAGAGGAAATGCAAGGGAAAAGAAAAGTCTGGTACGATAAGAATGCAGTGAAACGGGAGTTCAAGGAAGAAGATTTAGTCTTAGTTTTGGCGACGACTCGACCTACTAAGCTTTCATTGAATTGGATATGTCCTGGAAAGATTAGGAAAAAAATATCGGAAACCAATTATGTAGTAGAAATTCCTGGTAAGAAAAATAAGACTCAAATTTACCATATTAACATGCTAAAACCCTATTACATAAGACCCGAACATGTAAATTTGTTGAGTTATGAAGGCGATCTTGAAGTGAAGGAAGATCATGATTTAGATATCTAGTATTTAGAAAACAATCCTACGAATTTTGATTTTCGAGAATTAGTTAGACTTAGTGAGCTAGAGAAAATTTTGACAGCTGGTCAAATTGACCAATTAAAAGAAGTATTGGATAGGTTTGCTTCGTGTTTTTCAAATGATCCTGGTACCACAAATTTAGTAGAACACGACATTACTTTAATCAGCGATAAACCGATAAGATCAAAACCCTATCGCACTTCACAGAGACAAACGGAAATATTAAAATCAGAGATCCAAAAAATGTTACGGTTAGGGATTAACGAAGTAGGTGAGTCGGATTACACCTCACCGTTAATTTTAGTAGAGGCCCCAGGTAAAGACCCTCGACCATGCGTAGATTACCGAAGGCTGAATGAAATCATTAGGGCAGAGTATTTCCCCCTTCCAAACATCGAAGAGCGAGTGGAAAAAGTATCATCGCAAAATACATTACAGTATTAGATTTGGCTAAGGGATACTGGCAAATTCTTTTAAGCGAAAAGGCGCAACGATATGCTGCGCCAGATGTCTAAAAATGAGTTTCGGTTTAAAGAATGCACCATTTTTCTTTAGTAAACTTATGTCGGATGTATTAAAGGAAATGAAAGATTTTGCCGTCCCCTATTTAGATGACGTTTCTATATTTTCCGACACTTGGGAAGCCCATTTGAAACATATAAGTTTAGTTCTAGAGCGAATAAGAAGGGCGAATTTGAAAATCAAACCCGCTAAGTGTAAATTCGCGCAAAGCCACGTAAAGTATTTGGGTCATATCGTTGGGAATAGAGCGCGTACTCCAGCGGAAGCAAAAATTGAAAGTGTAAAAAATTTCCCGACGCCGCGAACCAAGACTCAAATCCATGCGTTTTTAGGATTATCCGGATATTACGGCAGGTATATAAACAATTATTCCGTACTCGCAGCTCCGTTGACAGATGCATTGAAGGGCAGAGCTAGAAAAGGTGAAGTTTTTTGGACTGATGCATGCGAAAAAGCGTTCCGCGCATTGAAAAAGAGTCTTACGGATAAGCCCGTGTTACATGCCCCAAATTTCAATCGTGAATTTATCGTGCAAACCGATGCTTCGAATTCAGGAATAGGAGTAGTTTTGAGCCAAGAGTCAGAAAACGGAGAACACCCTATTCTATACCTGAGCAAAAAGTTTTCAGACGTTGAAAGACGTTAGAGCACCACTGAGCGAGAATGCGCCAGTATAGTGTTTGCAATAAAAAAATTACATTATTATTTGGATGGTCTAAAATTTACAATCATAACCGACCACAATCCTTTACGTTGGTTACGTACAAACGCCAGTTCAAACCCCCGATAAATGCGCTGGGCACTTGCATTACAACCGTATGAATTTGAAGTAAAACATAAATCGGGCAGAAATCACAAGAATGCAGACAGTCTTAGCCGGGTAGGGTCCGACCCGAAATAATTGGGTCAAACCACCGCAAACCCCACTAGTGACAGGAAAAGAGAATTCGAACACGAATTCCCCCCTTGTGGAAGGTATACTCACGAATGATGTAAGCCTTGAAGAGAAATTCTCCCCTTGTGGAAGGTATACTCACGAATGATGTAAGCCTTGAAGAGAAAAGAAGGCAATAGTACGTAATGTTTTCTTATGTTACTTTGTTTAGTGAATCATGCAATTGTGTATTTTTTGTCATAGTAAGGAAAGTAACTTTTGCGTTTATTTTGTTCTTGTAGTAGATAACTAAATACTTGTTATGTCGAGATATAACAACGTGAATGTTTGTATTCAAGATTTTAGAAAGCATAATATGTATGAAAATTTTTATATTTTGCTGTATAAGAAGTTTTTTTATGTCGTATGCCAAATGTTTAGATAAAAGAGTAGATTTAAAGAATGTTATATGTTATATATACTTGTTAATACTCAGTTATAATTCTATTAGACATGAAATGGAGTTATTAAGTGTTAGTTGAGGAATATGAGAAATTATGGAAATGTGTGTTTATTATCGTCTGTGAATTGGATTTCTCTCTATCACTTATCTGAAGGTCATAACGTTAAAATTGTTAACATTTTAAGACAAAATTATGGCTTTGTACTTATATGCAATAACTCTGAATAAGTGGAGTGACTCTAGGATGGAATTTTTCCGAGGAAAAATTCTTTTAAAGAGGGGAGGAGTTGTGACGTTGTCTCCAATACTACACGAAAATTGTAATTATATAAGTCTGTGATGCTCGTTCCTACACCTCAACATGAACATGTCATCTATCGGCGAAATGTTAAACTGAGCGGTCTCATAAACTCTAGGATAAGAGGCCATAAATTTCGTGTAATATGCGGTTCTGGCGTTATAAAAGGCATAAATCCCAGAGTGGTTCGAGGGCTCTCCAGAATTTTGACACTATAGCGACATGTGGAATCCCATAAACTTCGGACACTTACGAGCACTTAAAACGCCGGAGAAAGATTTTGAATTCGCCGACCGTATAAAAGAAGACCCCCAATACTCCACGAGGAAGAGATCTGTTTGAGTGCCAGAGAGAACGCAGCTCTCCTGGTCTTTCGGCCTGGTAGGCCGAGTTGTCGGTGAACCCGAAGCCATCCTGACGTATCTAACTGTAAATTCTAACTCGCTGTACATACTTGCTTTTTGTAGTTGTAGTGTTTAAGGTAGCGTAGAAAAGAAATTAAAGCGAAACGCTTGTCGTATTATTGACTACGTTACAGTACCTACACGTTAAGTCCACAAAACGAATATTTATCGCAGACTTGTATAACTAAGTTAACGCAGTTCTGCACACTAACCGCAACAGTTGAACGATCAACTTGCAATCGTTTATCAACCACGTTTTACTTTAACAGTACTGCGATTTCGATATCATTAAACTATTTCACTGTCCTCTCTCCCCCTTCGCCTGACTATTTATTTTCAAACGTTTGTTTATTTTCGAGAAACGATCTGCTCAAAACTGTTTAATATAAATTAGAGGCAAACAGAAAAAAGGTTACGAAAGGACGTAAATTCACGTCCACGGCAATCAGAAACAAAACTTGAAACGACGGCCATTCATTTCATACGGCTGCGAAAGAGTTTACATATTGAATGTAAACGCACATCGTAGTTCGACTTCCGGTTCGTTTTACTGAGGGAGGGGGGGGGGCAGAGAAACGTTCACGAACGGCCGGGATGCATATTACCATTCCTTACACGAATTCACGCCATTACATCGTTTGGCGGCTGCTCATTGGTCAATTGAGTTTGCATCGGCAATTGCCATAATATTTGATCCTAAGCGCATTTTAAATTAAATAAATGCTAAAATATATTTCTTAGTTGCTTTCATTTCGATAATTGCATTATATTTGATCCTAAGCGTATTTTAAATGAGATAAAATCTATTTTTTAGTTGCTTTCATCTTTATATATTTTTTACGCCATATTTTACAAGGAACGTGAATTTTTTAAAGTGGCGCCACCTATTAATGTAAAAGTAATTTAAAGTGACAAGCTATTTGTAAAAGAAATTTTCACCATAAATGCTTTCATATTTCTTTTTTTGTGCATGGAAAATTTTAAGAAATTACTAATTTCCGTAGTAATTTCACTGTAAAATTTTAGGAGTAGAATAAAATAGAGTAAATATTACTCAAAATTGAATTTTTTCTTAAATTTAAATGTTGAATTAAAAAAAATGAAAACTTAATTTATTTTTAAATTTAAATAATGAATTTTTAAAAAAAATTTTATTTTTTTAAATTAAAATCTTAATTGCAAAATGCAAATTATATATTTTTTTCTGTTTTGCACACTTTAGTTATTTAACCTTACTCTTAAAAAATAAAAATTATAAATACTCTTCTAAAAATTACCAAAAATAGTGATGGAAGTTTTGATTCTTGAAAAACAGACATGCTTTCATAACCATCAGCACACCATATACACAAATACCGACGTAAACACAATTGACCAATCAGCAGCCGCCAAACGATGTAATGGCGTGAATTCATGTAAGGATTGGTAATATGCGGCCGGCATATCTCATCCTCGTGCTTTACGTCATAACTGACAACGATTGTCTATATATATAAAACAGTTCAGTAACTGACTGACTGACTGACATACAACGCACAGACCAAACCGCTGGACCAGAAGGGCTGAAATTTTGCATGGCGATTCTTCTTATAGTGTAGGGGTGCACTAAGAAAGATTTTTGAAAAATTCTTCTTAGATTTTTTTAAAATAAAATTTTAAAGCTGTTTTAGTAACATTTCTTAAGTTTGCATTTAAAATAATAATTTGAGGGTTAAAAAATTTATATCACGAGAAAGATCCTAAAAATTCCTTTAAAATGAAATTTTTTCCGAATCTTTACCTCCATTTTCTGATTTTTGGAGAATTTTTAAAGATTAATTTTTAGAATTTAATTTATTAAATGCTGATCACGTGATTTCTTTTTCTGGTACTTTAAATAAATTTATCGTCACGTGCATAACAACTAATTAGACAAAAAAAATATTTTTTTTTTCTTGCTAATGCGGCAGACGATAGGACATTCTCCAAAAAAATATTAAAGTGCAATAAAAGATATGTTCCTCAAACTGTTATATATTAACTGTACTATATTCTTCAGTATGTCCTATTAGATTTAATATAAATATTTTCTTCTACATTATTTTGTCTATAAAAAAGTACTTTACGATTTTTTTATAAATATATTTATATATATATATATATATATATATATATATTTTACTTAAATTGTATACATTATATTTACATTATATACATTAATTAATATATATATATATATATATATATATATATATATATATATATATATATATATATATATATATATATATATATATATATATATATATATATATATATATATATATATATATATATATACAGTGGAATCTCGATCGATCGTTTTCGGATCCATCGTTTTTCCGTATGTACCGTTCATTTTATCCAGTCCCAACGATCATATTGCTTTGTTATGTTTCCGCATCTATCGTTTTCCCGCATTTATCGTTCATTTCAGTCGGTCCCTTGAAGAACGATAGATCGAGATTCCACTGTATATATATATATTTATTTACTTATTTATTTATTTATTTATTCTTGGCATTAATTGCATACATTGACCGTTATATTTAATTTGAATGTACTCCGTAGCGAAGTGCGGGTTTTCAGCTAGTATATAAATAAAATGCATAAAATGATGAGAGGCATTTACATCAAAGAATTCTCAGAAATTTTTTTTGTAAAAACACTCTGGAGTTCTGCGTTCGTCAACACCGCCCAATAGTAAAATTCATTAATACTGTGCTACCGATAAAAAAAAAAACTAAAAAATTGAGCAAATGAAAACTATATTATTCCCAGTGCTTTTGATGTTGCTTACCTGTCAGCGGACAAAGATTCTCCAATTATGGTCCAGCGTAGCCATTGATCGGCATAACACTGTGATTAAAGACGGAGGGACGTTGTTCCCACCCACCCACCTGAAGGCAGGCCCTCCCCTAGCTAGCTAAACTGAAGTGTTCACCTCGCCTACAATCGCTGCTATATCTATGAATTTTCTATTCTGTTCTCTTTGCAGTTTTGCCATTTTCTTTTATCTGTATACCCAAGGACTTTGCCCCGAGGTGTCTGCTTTAGATGAAAACGAAAACAAAGAAAAACAATCCCTGGTTGATCAAACAATGACTCTTCAGGATTGCCGCGTTTATCTACGTATCTAGACACTTGTCGGAGAACTCTGGCGTCGTGACAATCCAACAATGTCTCTAAACACACGAAATTGATATGTTCAGAGCTGAATTACTAGATTAGCTTTGAAACACGTCGAAAAGAAATCAAAGGCTATTGTACTAAAAGGGAAACTAAAGTTCATTTTTTTTTCTTACCATGCTTTTATTAACTCGTTTTTTTTGTTTGTGTGTGTGTATGTCCAGTACAAATCTTGCAATCGATTTTTACTAGAATCTTGCAATCGATTTTTACTTCCCGACTAGATAGACATTTTGAAACTTTACGAATAGCCCAGAACACGATGACAATGAATTATTTTAATACTTTTAGCCATCTTTAAGCAGGATTGAATTCATTTCCACTTAATTTTGTTTTGTAGACTGGTGCAGCCATCTATCGGCCGGGACTGGAACGAAAAGTTAACCGCGAGTTAACTTCCAATTAACTCCATTTTCTTTCAAGTTGATGAGATAATTCATCAAAAAAATTTTTAAAAAGTATTTATTAATACATAGAATTGTCAAGTTTATATGATTCAACAGAAAATTTAAAAACATGGTATATAAAAAGTTCTTTTCATCTTGAAATTGTTTAATTTTTTTTTATTGCTTATTGACTTTCCCTAAATATAGCCGAATCACACATGCTACATAATAAATTTCATTTGTTAAGTTTTTTCGTTCGAAACATCAAACAAAATTGTTGTGAAATGATCCAACATATCTCAGTATATCTTTAATGCTTTCCGTTAAAAAGTCTCAGCTTGAGATACACGGAAAAGGAAGAAAAATACACAAGTATCATTTTTATCTAGTAATAATAGAGCGGGTCGTGTTTGTCATAATGCAGCCGCTTGCGTATTTGCCAATCAGTGACGTCAGCAGCCGATGCCCTTATTCGTTTAATGCAGATTTTGTTTGTAAATTCCAACCAACCTTTAATTCCAAATTGGACATTTTAGATCCAATATGCTTACATAAGATATTACCCTGATCCAATAAATAACGGAAATTTTTTTTTATCATATATTTCGCTTTCTTTTTTTACGATTTATCATCAAGTAAACGAGTCTAGAGTATTTCTTACTTAAAAATCCTTACTTACTTTTGTTTTCGTCTGCATCTAGTAGATGGCGCCACTATTTAAAAAATATATTTTGCTGTTTTGTGTAATTCCACATAATGGATAGAAAAATTCATTTCATGCTGAGCTATTTTACTACTACCGCCATTTTCTTTACGTTTCTTTAAATTCTTTATTCGCAAACAATTCTCTTAAATTAAATTCGTTCATTTTGTAACTACAAATGTTCATAAGAATGATAAGTTACTTCCTGTAATCAACGAAAAATACTTTTTAGTTCATATGTTAGCAACTTTAACAACAATAAACAAAGATTAGCGACAATTCTACAATCTTTTTATATTTTTGGCATCTAGGGGTCTCTTAGAGATGATATCAGGGACGTAACTAGGCTGGGGCATTTGGGACAATGTCCCGGGGCCCCCGAGGTAATGGGGCCCCCAAGGGAGTAAAAATTGAAGTCGTGATATTTCAGGGGGCAATTTCCGTCCTTACCCCGGGGCCCCTAAATGCCTAGCTACCCCCATGGATCACACCACTGTATGAACAATCTTTTTTTTTTTCATTAATACATTTTATTTCACTATGTTTGTTGGATGGTAAGTATATGTAAAGTGAAATAGTGTATTTTATTTGCTATACAAGCTCAATTCTCTTAATCTCATTCTTGAAATCGTTTATTAGCAATAAATTCTCATTAAATAAATTCGCGCATTTCACGAAGAATGTTATTGAGTAATAAGGACATCCTTGGGCTCTAAATAACGAAAAATATTTGTTCGTTCACTTTGCGGATTTTTTACGTATTTTAACGGCAAGAAACACAGTGTAGAGAGTAATAAATTCTCATTCATATTTAAGATATATTTTTGTTTCAGAATGAAGCTTTCAGTACCTGTATGTTTGTTGCTTTTAATACCTAATAGATGGTGCCCCTGTTTAAAATTTTTTTTATTATTTTTTCCTTTTGTTTTTTTATTAATCATGGACAGAAAATTTTTTTCATGCTAAACACTGTTTACTATTTGCATTATAAGCCCAATTTTCATAAAATCATTCTTAATAAACTTAATTAGCAAGTAATTCTTTTAATTTCAATTTCTTTTTGCTTTAAATATAATACACCTGTACAATAATGATATATTTCTCTGCTATACAACGGAATGTATTTTCTTCATTGATTTCGTGCAATTTTTAATATCTTTGACGGTAAGAAAGAGAGAGTAGACGTCAATAATTCACTTTCAAAAACATCATGTACTTTTGTGTCTTTCAAATCCTACTAGATGGCGCCACTATATAAATGAATTTCCAATATTTTCTATTTATTTCGTTACGCTTGAAGGATAGAAGGTTTCCTTCATGCAAAACAATGGATATTTACTTCGCAGTTGTCTTTACGTCATTCTTTAAATCCTTCCTGGTGTTGAGGTTGAAGAAGTAAGCTCAGTGGAGACCCAATATCATTTTCTAATCTCGGTCAAAGTTTGGGTGGCCGAAATTCACCCAATATGGGCCAAGAACAACCTGATGGTTAGCGCGCCGGGATTCGGTGCTGAGGGTGGTCGGTTCGAGTCCCGACAAATACTCCTGAATGCTCTCGTGACTGTAAGCCCGTTAAAGCTGAGGGATTCGCTGGGGGTGGCAGGAGGGTAAGATCTTCCCAGGTGTCACCCTTGAGGACGCTCGTATGTGTGTGTGTGTGTATGTACGTGTATAAATACTGTGAAGTGTCATAAAAACTGGGATACATGTCTAATATCTAATTGTTCCACCTGAAGCGCAACGGGCATGGACTCTATGAACCTTCTAGGGAAGTCTGGTGACAATGAAGACCATGCCTCTTGAAGAACGATCCCCAAATCTATAATTCTGTGCTCATATGTCAAGATGTTATAAGAAATTTACGTGACAGCAATTCTAAGATGTCATGAAAAATTAGTAATTTGTTTTACACTAGCAAACGTGGTACCAATGTTTCAGAAAAATAATTGGCTGTTACTTACAGTAGTTGCAGTGAATAGAAAATATCGGCGAACGAGAGAGATTCCGGAAAGTGAAAAACTCTCAATTTTTTAAAAATAAAGTTTCTTATAACATTTTGCCATCTGAGCACAGAATTATCCTAGATTGTGGATCTTTTCTTTGAACGGAGCATTGCGTGACATCTCAGATGTGTTCAATAACGATGAGGTCTGGTGGACAAGGGGGCCATTTCATGTTCCAAAACTTGGATTACTGTTCCTCAAACCATAATTTAGTGGACAAGGGGGCCATTTCATGTTCCAAAACTTGGATTACTGTTCCTCAAACCATAATTTAGTGGACAAGGGGGCCATTTCATGTTCCAAAACTTGGATTACTGTTCCTCAAACCATAATTTAGTGGACAAGGGGACCATTTCATGTTCCAAAACTTGGATTACTGTTCCTCAAACCATAATTTAGTGGACAAGGGGGCCATTTCATGTTCCAAAACTTGGATTACTGTTCCTCAAACCATAATTTAGTGGACAAGGGGGCCATTTCATGTTCCAAAACTTGGATTACTGTTCCTCAAACCATAATTTAGTGGACAAGGGGACCATTTCATGTTCCAAACTTGGATTACTGTTCCTCAAACCATAATTTAGTAGACAAGGGGGCCATTTCATGTTCCAAAACTTGGATTACTGTTCCTCAACCATAATTTAGTGGACAAGGGGGCCACTTCATGTTCCAAAACTTGGATTACTGTTCCTCAAACCATAATTTAGTGGACAAGGGGACCATTTCATGTTCCAAAACTTGGATTACTGTTCCTCAAACCATAATTTAGTGGACAAGGGACCATTTCATGTTCCAAAACTTGGATTACTGTTCCTCAAACCATAATTTAGTAGACAAGTGGGGCCATTTCATGTTCCAAACTTTGATTACTGTTCCTCAAACCATAATTTAGTGGACAAGGGGGCCATTTCATGTTCCAAAACTTGGATTACTGTTCCTCAAACCATAATTTAGTGGACAAGGGGGCCATTTCATGTTCCAAAACTTGGATTACTGTTCCTCAAACCATAATTTAGTGGACAAGGGGACCATTTCATGTTCCAAAACTTGGATTACTGTTCCTCAAACCATAATTTAGTAGACAAGGGGGCCATTTCATGTTCCAAACTTGGATTACTGTTCCTCAACCATAATTTAGTGGACAAGGGGGCCATTTCATGTTCCAAAACTTGGATTACTGTTCCTCAAACCATAATTTAGTGGACAAGGGGGCCATTTCATGTTCCAAAACTTGGATTACTGTTCCTCAAACCATAATTTAGTGGACAAGGGGACCATTCATGTTCCAAAACTTGGATTACTGTTCCTCAAACCATAATTTAGTAGACAAGGGGGCCATTTCATGTTCCAAAACTTTGATTACTGTTCCTCAAACCATAATTTAGTGGACAAGGGGGCCATTTCATGTTCCAAAACTTGGATTACTGTTCCTCAAACCATAATTTAGTGGACAAGGGGACCATTTCATGTTCCAAAACTTGGATTACTGTTCCTCAAACCATAATTTAGTGGACAAGGGGGCCATTTCATGTTCCAAAACTTGGATTACTGTTCCTCAAACCATAATTTAGTGGACAAGGGGGCCATTTCATGTTCCAAAACTTGGATTACTGTTCCTCAAACCATAATTTACTGGACAAGGGGGCCATTTCATGTTCCAAAACTTGGATTACTGTTCCTCAAACCATAATTTAGTGGCTAAGGATGCGTGTGGGAGAGCATTCTCTTGCCGGAGGACATCCAAACCAGTGAAAGTGAACGCATGACATGAAGGGCTGTAACACATCTGAAAAGATGTTAGCATAGCGTTCACCAGCCAGATAAGATGTAGACGTACGAGGGGCCCTAATTCGTGGCAGCTCAACACACCCCCATACCATTATTGAGGGACCCGTAGATTCCCTCGTTGACAGGCTGGATTCATTGACTTATGGAGTGTTCATTACGAGCGGACCTTTCCATTTGCCCGAATAGGTTGGAAATCAGACTCGTCAGACTAGGATACCCGTTTCCAGCCGTCCGGTGATCCTGGGCCCATACGAAGAGCAAAGCTGTGTGTCGTCAGGAAAGTAATGATACCCGAATTGGTCGTCGGCTATAAAAGCCCATATTGTGCAATGAAATTTGTAAAGAATTCACCCTGTTGAAAGTAGAGGCTCCAGCATTGAAATGCTACGTTATTTGCGACGTCGCTATACTCTTTCTGTCGAAATGATTCTCGACAGATGGCGTCGGTCACGATCACCCGGAGTCTTTGTGCTGTTGCCGCGCGTTATTTTTTTGCATGTTTTAATTAACTCGCTTTCTTGTTTGTTAGTGTGTTTGTGTGTATGTCCGGTACAAATCTTGCAATCGATTTTTAACTAACTTCCCGACTAGCTAGGCATTTGAAACTTTTAGAATAGCTCAGAACACGATGACAATGCACTATTTTAATACTTTTAGCCATCTTTAAGCAGGATTGAATTCATTTTCAGTTGATTTTGTTTTTGCAGACTGGTGCAGCCATCTTTCGGCAGGGACGGGAACGAAAAGTTAAACGCGAGTTAACTTCCAATTAACTTCATTTTCTTTCAAGTTGATGGGATAATTCATCAAAAAATTTTTTTTAAAGTATTTATTAATACATAGAATTGTTAAGTTTATATGATTTAACAGAAAATTTAAAAACATGGTATATTAAAAGTTCTTTTTATCTTGTAATTATCTATTCTACTGCCGCCCACATGGCATAGTGGTTAGCGTCGTGATCTTCTACGCCATAGGCTCAGGTTCAAATCCCGAACAAGGCTTGGTCATTACCTTGTTGACCCCTCAAGGGGAGGAATCCCGGCTCACCTAAATGGTGTTCCCACAATAAAGTAGCCAGAACAATTTCGTGGTGAATAACAAAAGGTGAATGTCTCATGACAAAGTGCCATCGTATTAGAAAAAAAGAAAATTACAGTAACCACCGCTTATAGTGATCAGTGGTTATAAGAATCAACCGTTTATAAGAATCAATATCGCAAAAACAAATGTATTATTTCCATGTTAAAATTTTCGCTTTAAAGAATCAATCCACCGGTTTTAAGAATCAGATTGCACTCTTCGCTTTCCTTTCATTTTTCCAAAAAAGCAACTTAAACCCTCAAAAGGCACGAAGTTCTTTCTTTATTTTTTTAAGAAAGAGTGATAAGATGGGATGGAATACATTCGTAAAATGCATCTCTTTCTTTGTTAGACATAACATAATAGTTTCCCCTTAAACGCTTTAGCACAACACAGTACTATTAGCTTGACCCGGGGGCATCTTTACCCGTCCGGGTCCGATTTCACTTTTCTCCAGTGACAAACACAGACAGGGACTCTTTTTTCCCACCTCCCACATCCTGGTTGCGGATTCCTGGACCCTGAAACTCATAAATCTTCGGCGAAGTGTCCACTATCACTTAAGCAAACGTGGCATTAGTAGATTCAGCGCGTTATCAAACCGTGAAACGTAAGCTATAAGGTGAATTTTCGTCTGAGACTATTGGTATCGAAAGAGGTATAAACAGCCTCCTGAAAACTTCATTAAGTCAAACTACCATAGAAAACTTTTCTTGCTCCCTTCTTGTATTTGAAATGTTAAAACTGTTAAGCAGTTATGTTGTAACAAATATTGGATTTTTTTCCTTCTCTTACTATAATGTGTATCTTCTTTTAGGTCTAGAAATTAAGATGTATTTTTAAAAATATAAAAAATAATTTTAATAAAAGATAATTAACGTAAATTAAAGAGTATTTCATGGTAAATTATCTAATATGTGTATATATAGGTGTGTGTGCGTGCGTGTCCAAAAACCTAAATTTCGGCTATAAGAATCAAAAACACTAATAACAAACGTGATTCTTATAAGCGGAAAACACTGTATATTCAAAGTATACCCTTGAAATGGCTTATCGTGAATATCCAAAATTTGTCTGTATTTCCGAAATGTAGTGAGCCACCTATCATGCAAGCACCTCACTGAAATTCACTTAGGGCTTCCGTATACTAACCATATTGGATTCTCTCGCCTCGGTTTTTTTTAAAAATTTATTTCCAATGGCGGGTTACAAGAGTATATAAAAAAATAAAACAAGGACAAACAAACAAAAGAGAACTAAAACGTCCGTGGACCCAAAAGTCTTCTGTCTATCCAATATCTCTCCCACACTGGAGCTAGAGGTAGAGCGGTGCAAGAGAGCGTATATGTTATAAAAACATCGATTTAAAACTAGCCGGAACTGGTTTGCTTTCTCATACCCAACTTTTCTCCTGCTCGTTCGATTCAAAGCGGTGGAGCGACAATGAATGCGCGCGCACGGACATTCTCGACCACAAAGTTTGAAAAAAAACGATGGCAACAGAAAAGGCGTGGCGGTTTTTGAATTTCCGGCTCAAGAACTATATGTGGAGTGTCAGTCTTCGAATTTGCTTCGGCGAGAGAGTCCATCGATCGAGAAGGGGTTCTGAAGCACGTGGTCGCACGTGTAGCACAAAAGAAATATAATCAAACCACGAAAAATTTTATCAAGAAATAAATCGATCTTCTGTAAAGCTAATTTCCTGCGCATATGTTAGATAGATTTCTACAAATGGAGAATTGCGCAGATGTTAATGGATTCAGGACATCCCAATGTTTCCTGGCCCTTTCGGGAAAGTTGTGATGCCCACGTGTAAATCATTTTTGTACTCTGCTAATTTATGTACGAAATAAAATGTCATTTAAGTGTGGTAAGTGAATTCTTGTTTTATCTTTTTGGTTCAACCCTTCAGCGGGCACGCCAATTTTTGTAACACCACCAGGCGCGCGATGCACAAAGTACAACGTCTCTTTAAACCTTGAATGTTCCTTTTGTAATTAACTTTTTTTTTTCAAATTGAAAATAATAATTCTGCGTTTTACGACAAGATATAAAATGTTGATAATATTGAGATATATTTATTATTAAAGGCCAAAGAATGCAGGTACAATCGCCTTGTTTCAAAACTGTCTGGTTTAATGCATATAAAGACAACGTGCGAATAGATTCCTATTGTGTCCAAAAACCTAAAGAACAATGAGATTGTCCATCTTCGTGATATGCGGAATACCGTATAATAGCTGCACATTTGATTTACTACATCAACTCATAATTTTGTCGTACTGTAATCCAGTATAATCGTTGGTTTACCACGGTTAATTCATGACTAACAACGAATGGAAAGAAATACAAAGGTCAGAATATCAGACCTGCATTAGAAAGGGTGTAGCTATAAATAGAAACTGCTTAGAACATTCAAACCTTACTTGTAAAAACAAACCATTCAAAATTACGAAAATGTTGCACTTTATAGACGGGCGCGTTAGCTGAAGGGTTAATGCATTTGTGCTGATCTTCTATAATCACGGCCATAACAATAATAATTAACAGTATAGGTAAACGTGCATATGCTCTCGGAAATTACAGAGCTAGCAAAAGGGTTCTGCAAAGATATTTATATGACAGTGATGTTTCAGCAGGCAATTACGGCCTTCCACTAGTCGAAACAAGGTAATTGCTTTCTGCCTTGACCATTCTGGGACCTCAGCAATTTTTCTCCACTATATCTCGAAACAAGGCAATTGCTTTCTGCCTTGGCCATTCTGGGACCTCAGCAATTTTTCTCCACTATATATCGAAACAAGGCAATTGCTTTCTGCCTTGGCCATTCTGGGACCTCAGCAATTTTTCTCCACTATATCTCGAAACAAGGCAATTGCTTTCTGCCTTGGCCATTCTGGGACCTCAGCAATTTTTCTCCACTATATCTCGAAACAAGGCAATTGCTTTCTGCCTTGGCCATTCTGGGACCTCAGCAATTTTTCTCCACTATATCTCGAAACAAGGCAATTGCTTTCTGCCTTGGCCATTCTGGGACCTCAGCAATTTTTCTCCACTATATCTCGAAACAAAGCAATTGCTTTCTGCCTTGGCCATTCTGGGACCTCAGCAATTTTTTCTCCACTATATCTCGAAACAAGGCAATTGCTTTCTGCCCTGGCCATTCTGGGACCTCAGCAATTTTTCTCCACTATATCTCGAAACAAGGCAATTGCTTTCTGCCTTGGCCATTCTGGGACCTCAGCAATTTTTCTCCACTATATCTCGAAACAAGGCAATTGCTTTCTGCCTTGGCCATTCTGGGACCTCAGCAATTTTTCTCCACTATATCTCGAAACAAGGTAATTGATTTCTGCCTTGGCCATTCTGGGACCTCAGCAATTTTTCTCCACTATATCTTATTTGAACCCCCCGACAACAGTTCTTGTGGGAGGGAGTTCCTAAACGTCTCTCTTACAAGCAAATTTAGAGAGTTGTATGAGACCACATTATTGGATGCTTGTAGCACAGATGCACCCTTTTTAGCCAGGGCGTCTGCCAGCTAAAAAGGATGCATCTGTGCTACAAATATCCAATTACCTCAGTGTTAACCTGTGGAGAATATGTGTCTACTATTTTCAACTACATGAATGTCGATCCTGTAATGAAAATGGTATTTGCAGATAGCCTGAACATTTCTGCACCTGGCAACAGGACTCATTATTACCATGTTTTTTATTAACTTGCTTTCTTGTGTGTGTGTTTGTCCAGTGCAAATCTTGCAATCGATTTTTAACTAACCTCCCGATTACCTAGACATTTGAAACTTTTAGAATAGCTCAGAACACGATGGCAATGCATTTTTTAATACTTTTAGTCATCTTTAAGCAGATTTTTATCATGTTTTTATTATTTCAGCTAATTTTGTTTTGTAGACTGGTGCAGCCATCTGTCGGCCGGAACGGGAACGAAAAGTTAAACGCAAGTTAACTTCCAATTAACTTCATTTTCTTTCAAGTTGATGGGATAATTCATCAAAAATTTTTTAAAAAGTATTTATTAATACATAGAATTGTCAAGTTTATATGATTCAACAGGAAATTTTAAAACATGGTATATAAAAAGTTCTTTTTATCTCGTAATTATTTTATTTCTTATTTCATGTCGTTTAATAATTTCAACTTCAGTTTCCATAGTAATAACGTATATTTTTTTTATGCATGCTTATAGTCTATTCCTTTTTACATTTTTCGGACATGTTTTCTTACGGGTTTTATGTTGTAAATTGTATCGAAGACTGTAATTGTATTTTATATATTAAGTCCATCAAAGAAATTTAGAAGCCTTTCAAACACATATACCAAATTTTTTCCTAGAATCATTTAAATTTTAAAATATTATTTGCATTTAATAAAAATAAAACGAAAAATGCCCCCCGAGGTGTCAAATTTCTTTCTGTATTACGGAGTACAATTTAAAAAAAATTCCATCCAAGTCGGCAATCCTCGTACACATTTTCTACGCAGGTTAACCTTTTCAGGGGAAACAACTTCCACCGTTTGCACTGTGTTGATTCTTTTTCCCAATTATTTTTTAACCTTAAAAATCTTGAAAATTTTCCAATGAAATGTTGCAAAATGTTTTTACTTCTTTGAACTTATCACAGATGGCAGCACAAGCCGTCTTATGCTCATTTAACTGGAATTCATTGAATGCAAGTGAAAGGAAGGCTAGATTTAGGCGTTTGAACTGTGCAAACGGCACCCCTTAAAGGGTTAACATGGAGGTGAGCGTATCCAGCAGGGTCAGTGCCCGGCAGCCTTGAAACATGACCAGCCATGGTCAATGCGCAGTTAGCTCCTAAGGCTACCACAGAAGTCAGACTCTTTATACGTGCTGCTTGCGGACGAAATCGTTGACAAGAGAGTGTGCGTTTCTACAAATTTCGAATGAGATCGTCTATCAAGGCGATTCTTGAACTTCAGGTGTATATACGGCGAAAACTGCGAGTTTCCCCGCAGTTGAGCGATGACGTCAAAAAAAAAAAAAAGAGAACAGGCAGACAAAGAGAGAGAACATTTTTTTTCTTTTTTTGGTGAAACATGTATTTTTTTTTCTATCAACAGTGAACATGTTTTGGTATTTTGTCGCGAATGGACTGGAAAAAAGGCCATTCCACGAAACAAAACAACATAGAAATGAACACAGTCATAAATATTCATAAATAAATATCATACAGTATGTACCATATACAAGAAGAATAGATCGGGGAGCACGGTGACATCGCCGCCCTCGACCGTAAATATCGATGGAATTCCAGTGGCGTGGCAACGGTTTTTTTTGGTTTTAGTTAAGTGACATCCTGTGGAGTTGATTTCATGCTTTTTCTCGTGGGAGCTTTTGATTAGAATCGGTTTAAGTCTGCCTCTCTGATATCCGGGGCACCCATTGAGTCTTATAGTCTGAACTGTTGTTTTACTCTCTACGTCTGGAACGAATGCAGCGCAGAAGAATTCTCGGTGGTGAATTGCGCAGGTCACAGGAAAACCGAGTGATAAGAATCGAGTGAAAAATCGAACGATTGCTGGACATATTGGGAATTAGCCTCCACTCTGTCCTGTTTCGTTTTTGTCCTTAAAAAGTTATTTCCATCCCTGTTGACAACTGAAGAAGTACATCAGTATCTACAGGTTTAAAAGGGTAAGACGGCATACATAGATATATATATACATACATATATATGCATATATGTATGTGCATACGTATATATATATATATGAATGAAACACAGTATCTAGTAGTAGTGCTAGTAATAGATTCAGAAGAAATAGGTTCTACTCAAGTTCAGGCAGATCTTTTGCCTGTCGCGAAAGATCTGCCTGAAGGATCTATTTATGTGAAGGATCCTTGAGGATCTGTATTTTGAGGATCGCTTTAGTGGCCGTGTTTCCGAGACACACGCTCTAGAGCAGAGACAGAGCTATTCTCTTGAAAAGTAGAACCGTACCTCCGTCCAGTGTGTGAAGAATTCGCCGTTATGGAAAGAAGAATGAATGCTTTAAGGCTGAGAAGTTTGGGGAATCTGAAACATAACTATCGAAATTTTAAAAAAAAATGGCTAAGTACTACAAAATACTTAATTTTAGATATGTTCATTTAAATGCAGGAATCTAAAGTACGTTCATTATATATGTAGGCATTAGATTTTTCCTAAAGTCTAGAGAATTCAATATGAAATTTTCTTTTTCAAAAAAGTCGCTATGGTGTGTTTGAAATTTTGAAATGTTACGTAAACACGACTACTTGACATTGTAAAATATTGAATCTTAACGGGAATCTATTGTAATTTTTTTAAGGGGAGCATATCACTTAGACAGGCAGACGATACCAAAATGATAAATAATCGGCAACAATGCACTGTTTGAGTGGCAATCACGGTAGATTGTTATGGGTCGTCCACGCTACATCAGTCGGGATCAGCGTGACTCGCGTCGAAATATTTTCAACCAATCCCAGACCATAACAATTTCGTGGCTAATCGTTTGAAGGTGTGTGATTGGTGGAACATTTCCCGATGCGAGTCGCGCTGATGCTGATGGACGCAGTGTGAAGAAGGCCTTAGAGTATCACAATATCTAATTTTGCCACCCATGACGTCAGACAGTCGTAATCCATCATAAACTCACTCAATGAAGGGAGTTTTTTTTCCCAACCATTTGCATCTCATCAATGTCTATGATTAGTAATATAATGGATCTTATTGGCTACTACGTCACGAAAGGAATTTCAATGATACAGCTTGGTATTCTGGACCACTATGAGGTGACAAATTAAGTACGTAAACGACACTGTTGATTAGGAACGTATACTTCAAGTAACACGAATCGCTCGATTTTCCAGTAAAAACCGTAGACAAATTCGATTGCACTATTTCTTCCGACAGTTTTCTCAAGCCAACAGTCAGACATTTTGTTTCTCAGTGCACCCGGTATGACTGCTAGAGATAATTTTCAAATATTTTCACCTAAATTTTGCCTTCGCGCGGAAACAGTCTAAGCACCGATGTCACATGCTCCGGATGTCAAATCTCGTGACGTGACTCTTTGTTTGGAAGTTAGAGACAGATGTGTGCTTCTCTGGACCACAAGGAATAAAAACACAGCAACTTTGGTTTCATTTCTTCACAGTACTTTTTTTTCTTTTTTTCTTATTTTTTTTTACATCACAAAGCTTTGCCTTCCGGCATCTCTCCAGCTGCGTAGAGGTCGTCAGGAATAAAAGATTCGAAAAAGGGTGAGTCAGGATGTTAGAAAGTTAATTTTAATGAAGGAATGGATGATTTTGCTTCGCAAAGGCTAATTTTTTTTTTTAACCCTCTGATCGAAGCAAACTATGACCACGAAAGCTTACGCAAGAGCGCACTAATCAACGTCTTATAAAATTTCGAGGTGTGTTTTTACGGTTATTTTCTGTTAATATTTATGCTGGAATGATGGTAGTATGAAAGATAAAATAAAAATCGTTGACGTTCTTTAAGTATCCTATCTAGAGTGCATAAAAATGGCCATCAGGGTGGTCAATATCGAAGTGTAAATATTAAAATTTTTAAAAAATTAGCACTTTAATATGTTAATTTTTAAAATCTTAGGTATATATATATATATATATATATAAATATATATAAATACACTTATATATATATATATATATATATATATATATATATATATAAGTGCACATATATAAGTGTATTTATATATATATATATATATACATAATATATATACACGTATATATATATAAACATACATATATATATACATATATATATATACATACATATATATATACATACATACATATATATATACATACATATATATATATACATACATACATATATATATACATACATATATATATATATATATATATATATATATATATATATATATATATATATATATATATATATATATATATATATATATATAATTATGCTGAACTTTGAATGCGTAAAAAGAAACTGTAAGAAATTTGTATTATATAAAGGATAATTTGCACAAATATTTAGCAGATATCAGTTCAGAAAAAAAGAAAGTTACTGAAGAAAAACTCGATTTTGCTTTTAAAATTGAAAAATTAAATTTAATATTAAATAAAATTTGAAATAGAAATGATATGAAAATTTTTGCTCCTAACTTTCTCCTGTTAATTTTTGTGATTTGTGGATAATGCGTTTCATTCTCACGTTATCACGTTAATTTATGTGATTTTATGTATAAGCACGTCTCATAAAATCTGAATTAAATTAAGGTTTATTCAGATAGCGAAATTGATAGAAAGGATACTAATTTTTTACCATGTTTTTATTAACTTGCTTTCTTGTTTGTTTGTGTGTGTGTTTGCACCTTACAAATCTTGCAATCGATTTTTAACAAACTTCCCGAATAGCTAGACATTTGAAACTTTTATAATAGCTCAGAACACGATGACAATGTATTTTTTTAATACTTTTAGCCATCTTTACGCAGATTTGAATCCTTTTTCGGTTAATTTTGTTTTGTAGACTGGTGCAGCCATCTATCGGCCGGGACGGGAACGAAAAGTTAAACTCTAGTTAACTTCCAATTAACTTTGTTTTCTTTCAAGTTTATGGGATAATTCATAAAAAACATTTAAATAAGTATTTGTTAATACATAGAATTGTCAAGTTTATATGATTCAACAGAAAATTTAAAAACATGGTATATAAAAAGTTCTTTTTATCTTGTAATTATTTGATTATTAGTTAAGAGACGATCGTGTGGTACGAAATAGAAAGACTTGTACTTCGGCAGAAACTGAAAATTTATGTGTGTTTGTTTTAAGCTGGAGTTTCTGTTAAAGAAAAGACGCATTATCGGATAAAATAATTCTTTACACAATTTATCTGCGATGTATTTCGTGGATGACATTTTGCATGAGTTGCGGTAGATCTATCTTGGGGATCTGCTGTCACCCCAAGATGTACGCAACGTTGCACACGCTCTAGATACTTTTTCTAAACTATATTTACTTAATATGATTCTTTTATATACCTAATGCAATAAATGATCAGATAACCATCGCAAGATCTTTTGGGGCAATTGTTTGAGTTTTACTTTCGACACGTACGGACGTTCGTTGAATCCTTCCGCGTTCGATTTATCTGGACCGAGTGATAACGACAGGCCAAAAGAAAAATAAAACTACCAGCTGATAATTAAGTTTTCTGCTTTATGTAAGTAATCGGTGTATGACCTCATTAAGATGTAAAATCTAAGATGCACGATGTAAAACGGTGGAAGTCTGATGATCTGTCGACGTTCCGTAGTGATGTATTACCGAACGCGATGGATGCAGATGCCGTAACAGATGGGATAATATGGAATCGGTGCTCTGTCTTTACCATTCTGTCTTTACCAGTCTGGAGTGGGTCAAAGTTAAAATAGTAAACAGGATTAACGGTGAGGAATTGAAATAGTACAGGTAATTTTGAGTGTTGTGAAAAAAAAATTGAATTTTTAGACTCGTGTAACAAAATGCATTTTGAGATTCGCCTAAAAGGATCAGGTTCTGTAACCTGGGTAACAAAACGAACTTTCAGAAGTCGCGTAACAAATGGATTTGAGTCTCGCGTGTAACAAAAGTAAATTTTGAGATCCGCCTTTAAACAAAACGGATTTTCTGACTCGCGTAGTGGAGTGAATTTTGAGATTTGTGAAACAATGCAGACTTTTTAAAGTCGTGCAACAAAAGAAATTGAGACTCGCGCAGCAAAATGAATTTTCTGAGCCTGGTAACAGAGCGGATTTAAAATGACACGCGTAACGAAATGGACTTTTGTGACTGGGGCAGCAAAATGAATTTTGAGGGCCGCACAGTACAATGAATTTTAAGATTCGTGAAACAATGTGAATATTTTGACTTACGTGACAAAAGAGATTTTGAGACTCGCGCAGCAAAATAAATTTTCAGAGTTAGAAAGCTGCATAGATTTTGTGACTCGTGTAAGAAAATGAATTTTAACACTCACGTAACGAAACGGATTTTGTGTAGCAAAATGAATTTTAAGACTCGCGTAACGAAACGGATTTTGTTACTTGTGTAAAGAAATGAATTTTAAGATTCTCGTAACGAAACGGATTTTGTGACTCGTGTAGCAAGATGAATTTTAAGACTCACTTAACAAAACGGATTTTGTGTAAGAAAATTAATTTTAAGATTCGCGTAACGAAACGGATTTTATGATTCCTGTAAAGAAATGAATTTTAAGACTCGCGTAACGAAACGGATTTCGTGACTCGTGTAGCAAAATGAATTTTAAGACTCACTTAACAAAACGGATTTTGTGTAAGAAAATTAATTTTAAGATTCGCGTAACGAAACGGATTTTATGATTCCTGTAAAGAAATGAATTTTAAGACTCGCGTAACGAAACGGATTTCGTGACTCGTGTAGCAAAATGAATTTTAAGACTCACTTAACAAAACGGATTTTGTGTAAGAAAATTAATTTTAAGATTCGCGTAACGAAACGGATTTTATGATTCCTGTAAAGAAATGAATTTTAAGACTCGCGTAACGAAACGGATTTTGTGACTCGTGTAACATAATGAATTTTAAGACTCGTAACGAAACGGATTTTGTGACTTGTGTAACAAAATGAATTTTATGACTCACGTAACAAAACGGATTTTGTGTAAGAAAATGAATTTTAAGATTCGCGTAACGAAACGGATTTTGTGACTCGCATGAGATTAGACTTATATTTCTGAAATACATCCATTTAAAAGAAACTTTGAGGAGCACTAATTTTTTACACAACTATAGTACAATGAATTTTGGGACATTTTCCGATCCAACTGAGTCGAGCAGACCCTTGGGGCCTTCAACGCGAGTGAGGCCAATAATGAGTATTTAAGGGGTCCAACATTTGATTAAGAGACATCGGCGTAGTATTTTCTCCCATCACTGAACACAAACCTGAAAATGAAAGGGATGTAGTGGGCAGTATAGGACACTCCTGACGACCTCTTGGGCAGACGATCACACCCTGTCGACGTTTTCGCAGTTCGATCGCCTGCCGTTGCTGACAATGGAGCTCTTGTTGGTGGGCGGCAGATGGAAGGTGGCGCTACTGTCGTCGGTCCTCTCCTGGTCAGACTTGCAGCGGGCGAGGTGGGCGGGCGGCCGGTGGGAGCCGCACAGCGCGGTGTCGTCCGACGCCCTGGTGGGCGGGGTGGGCGACAGGGACTCCGACCCGCACGACGAGCTGTCGCTGAGCTCGTTCGTGGGGCGGCGGGTGATGCGCGGTGAGGAGTTCTGCGGACGCCGACCCACGATCTGAGACTGGATGTGCTCGATGATGCGCTTGAAGCGGCGCAGGGGACCTGCAAAGGGAAAAAACAGGTGAAAGCAACCGAACAGTTGCATATATATATATATATATATATATATATGTATGTATATATATGTATATGCATATATATACATATATATGTGATATGTATATATATATATATATATATGTGTGTATATATATATATATATATATATGTGTGTATATATATATATATATATATATATATGTGTATATATATATATATATATATATATATATATATATATATATATATATATATATATATATATATATATATATATTATATATATATATATACACGCGCATCGTGAGAAATTGCACTCGTAGATGATGGGACCTTGCCAGAACCTACAAAACATGCTCAAGGTCACTAGAGGGAGGGCAAAGATAATGACCAGTGTGTCAAATCACTTTTCCCCCGTTTCTAGCTCTCTCTCTCTCTGCACACACTGGTGAGACAATCCGGATTTTCAACGCCCCGGTTTGTTAACGTACGGATTATCGACGTCCTACTGAATTCCCCCCTTTTTTTCAGACGGCGCATCGTGAAAAATCGCTTTGCTAGATGGGACCTAAGTTACAGATATATAAGAAGGTTTCGCAAGTGTAAAGAATGTCGCATCTGGCCTTTTGTAATTTTAGCTCTTTTTGTAATTTGATTTTTTTTAGAGAGTCGCATCTGGCCTTGGAATCAAGAGACTTTTAACAAGAGACTAATCAAGAGACTTTTGCAAGGAAGAGACTTTTGATAGTGCCATTCTTGAAAATTCCGCCCCCCCCCCCCCCCTTGGCCGAAAGTCGCGAGATGATGCACTAAAATCCACGAAATCGTTTCAGTCTAGAGCAGATATAAAGATCCATGCGGGAATATGAGCAAAATTCTTGATTCGTGGAACATGATGCAGGGCCCCTATGGGTCGGCAAGTCTGCACTCTCTATCGGGCCCCCTGGCCCATATGAAACATAAACCGAACAGGGGAAATCAACCCTCGTGTGAGACGCTCACATAGTCTGAAACCAGACTCAATCCTAACTTTGGAAAATCCAGTACAGATGTGACTTTTTGTTAAAGGAATCTGGCAAACTGTTAAACGGACAATGGTGCCGCGGCCACTTCACTAAGTGGAAAAAGGGCCATTCGTTAGGAATAGACGATCAGAGCGCAAAGAGACAATGCAAGGCCCGGGGTGTCGGGCTGACAAAAAGGAAACGCCGGCCTGGAGGTGACCATATGCCGAACCCCCTGTGAGGAGATGGCATCAGACACATGAGACAATGGTACATTCGAGAACGAGAAAAATGGTATAAATGAAGAAAAGGCGATTAGACGGGGCTTTTTTTTTAGACTGGACCATGATGTGAGATTGAGGGACGCGAGAGCGCAGGGAATAAAGAGCAGATGTAAAGTCTAGATTGGACTGTGATTATGAACCCCGCTCTCGATAATGTTATCAGCGTTCAACGGAACAAACTTGTGTACGTTATTATTAGTCTAGATATTTATTTTATAATAAACAGGATGTAAATAAGAGCCATTTCTCCATTTATGAATAACTCTACGGGACATTTATTTAACGGATCACGACGATCAGGTTTACACCTAGGATGAGTTTTCAGGTGTTGCTACGCAGCTTCTGGTCTTCAGGTTTTTGATGGTCGATGCGCGCTAGCGGAGGGGGTCGAGGTGGTCAGACGACTTTAGCAACATGATGTTTTAAAGTCATTTTTGTTCCTAGCACTACCTGGAGTAGGAGTGCTTGGTTTCTTTTCACTTGTACTTGTGGTAAGGGGGAAAACTTAGATTGACAGATAAAAGAGAGAGAGAGAGAATAAATGTATTCAAATTGCGTTTACCGCGAAAGATTACAAAGAAATTGAAAACCACACCCAAAGAGCTAATTTATACCTAGACTAGCTGAAAACCCGCACTTCGCTACGGAGTACATTCAAATTAAATACAACGGTCAATGTATGCAATTAATGCCATATATATATATATATATATATATATATATATATATATAATAAATATGACAATCAATGTATACAATTGATGTAAAAAAAAACAAAAAATATATTAATAAAAAATCGTAAGGGATATTTTTATAGACAAAATAATGTAGAAGAAAATATTCAAATTAAATCTAATAGGACATACTAAAGAATATAGTACAGTTAATATAGTACAGTTTGAGGAACATAATATCTTTCACTGTATTTTAATATTTTTTTTGGATAATGTCCACTCGTCTGCCGCATTAGCAAGAAAAAAATTATTATTTTTTGTCTATTTAGTTGTTTTGCACGTGACGATAAATTTATTTAAAGTACCAGAAAAAGAAATCACGTGATCCGTATTTCATAAATTAAATTCTAAAAATGAATCTTTAAAACTTCACCAAAAATCAGAAAATGGAGCTAAAGATTCGAAAGGGTTGTCATTTTAAAGGAATTTTTAGGATCTTTTTCGTGATTTAAATTTCATAACCCTCAAATTATAATTTTAAATGCAAACTTAAAAAATGTTACTAAAACAGCTTAAAAATTTAATTTTAAAAAAATCTAAGAAGAATTTTTCAAAAATCTCTCTTAGTGCACCCCTACACCATAAGAAGAATCGCCATGCAAAATTTCAGCCCTTTAGGTCCAGCGGTTTGGTCTGTGCGTTGTATGTCAGTCAGTGAATGAGTCAGTTACGGAACTGTTTTATACATATAGATGGGAAACCCACAACTAGATTAAACCAATATTTAAAATCCTAAAGGTCCCCCGATCTTCAGTCGAGGATATAGCGTGAGGCATCACGATCAGGACTTGCAGAAGAATTGCGACTGGAAAGCGAAGTTAGAGTGAAACGGATTCTAAAGGGAAAAACTATGACCCGAATGGAAGAGCTTCCAGTCGGATAGGGTGACGGTAAGAGGGTGCTGACCTGAGATGAGCGTGAAACTGATGCAGTAGACTCCCGGACTGCCGACGGAAGTGATGCTGTCCTGGGGTCCAGCGGCGGACGTTATCTCCACGTGGAACCGGACGTTCCGCTGGAACACACTGGTGCCACCGGGCCGGCGGTACTCCACCCGGAAAGACATCGGCGTGAGAACGCTGTGGCTCAGGTCCGCGATCTACGACACACAGATTATATATATATATTTATATGTATAAATATATATATAAATGTATATATATATATATATATATATATATATATATATATTTATATGTATATATATATGTATATATATATTTATATATATATGTATATATATATATGTATATACATATATATATATATATATGCATATATATATATATATATATATATATATATATATATATATATATATATATATATATATATATATATATATATATATATATATATACATATATATATATGCATATATATATGCATATATATATATGTATATATATATATATATACATATATATATATGCATATATATATGCATATATATATATATATATGTATATATATATATATATATATATATATATATATATATATATATATATATATATATATATATATATATATATATATATATATATATATATATGAAACGTGAAAGGAAAAGTGGTGTAAGTCAGTAAGTCAAGTAGTGTAAGTCCAAAGCGTTTTACTGCAAAAATCCGTAAAACTCTTCTAAACGGCTATAAAAGAATTCCACTATAATTTGAAGAACTTATAATTCATAATAATTATTATAATATTGCAAATAATAATTATTTGTAATTCCACTACAAATTGAACAAGGAGATTGCATTTTTGCCCTCAAATAAAAAATGTTGAAAATCTGACTTACACCACTTTGCCTTTCTCTGCCTCATTATATACCGGGTGCGTCATAAATTCGTGCAAACTTCAAAAATTCATAATAAAAGAAATAATGCTCGGAAAATTTTTCTGTTTGAGCCAATATGATCAGAGGGATTTTGGATTTTTTTGCTTGTAAAAAAAAAAGTTTCCGAAAGTAACCGAAAGAGGGCGTTCACACGTCATACTGAGACGTTTTATACAAATCAGGCAAACACAAACAGAAAATAAAGCATATCACAATAACATGAGACTGCGCATTTATTTTAAAGTAATAGATGTTCGACATTACCACCAGCACAAGGTAATACGCAATTGAGGCTCGTCACTACGCCCATTACAGCGGAGTGTAGCATGTCGCCATCGATGGCAGCGACTGTCTGTCGAATGGCATTTTTCAGTTCCACCAAAGTGATTGGGGAACCCCGGTACACACGAGACTTTAAGTATCCCCACAACCAAAAATCCGCCGGGTTCAAGTCTGGTGATCGTGAGGGCCACTGAACCTTACAACCTTGACTTATCACTCGGTCTTCAGTGAAACATTCCAACAGGAACGTCTTGACATCACGTAAAATGTGGGGCGGCGCTCCATCTTGCATGAATATGACAACAGGTAACGCATGTCTTTCCTGCAATGCAGGCTTAACGTGGTCACGCAAAAGCGTATGCAGTGACTGTACAGGTTTTCCACCCGAATACAGGACA
Source organism: Dolomedes plantarius (assembly GCA_907164885.2). NCBI lineage: Eukaryota > Metazoa > Arthropoda > Arachnida > Araneae > Dolomedidae > Dolomedes > Dolomedes plantarius. The sequence continues at coordinate 28,157,011 of OU015490.1, forward strand.
AGGCTCTTCAAAAAAGAAAGGGCCCAGAATAAAAGACGCGGTGAAACCGCACCAAACAGTCACACGAGGAGAATTTTGTGGCCGGTTCAGATACTCACGAGGTTTTGAAGTCGCCCATATACAACTGTTTTGCGTATTAACGTCACCATGCAGTGAAAAGTGGGCTTCATCCGTCCACATGACATCCAGCAACCATTGATGGTTACTTTCCATTTGTGCCAGAGCCCATGTAGCAAAGATTTGTCTTGCATCTGTATCTGCCGGTAATAACTGGTGAAGTGCATGGATTTTGTACGGATACAGATTCAACATTCCGTGCAGAATACTTTGAATCGACGGTTCCGGAATCCCCGTTCTTCTCCCAGCTTCACGAGCACTGCTACTTCCCGTTGATGTCTCGGCAGCCAAATTTTCCATGGAACTTTGTACAACATGGACGCGGTCCGCGCTCAAGGATGGTCTGCCAATTCGTGGACGATCCTCCAAACTCCCCGCTTCCTCAAAACGTCGTACTAAATTCAGTATCCCATTCAATGAAATAGGCCTTTTTCGCGCCTTCAGTCCTTTCTCCGTGCAAAACTTTCGCAATGCAACAGTTAGGGATTCACCATCCTTGTACAAAAGTTTAACAACCAACACTCGATGTGGTAAAGAAAGAATGCTGCCGGCTTCGAATGACGGATCCATTTCCAACCAGGTGTTTTATTGATAGCCTGATTTCCATAAAACGTCTCAGTAGGACGTGTGAGCGCCCTCTTTCGGTTACTTTTGGAAACTTTTTTTTTTTTACATGAAAAAAATCCAAAATCCCTCTGATCATATTGGCGCAAACAGAAAAATTTTCCGAGCATTATTTCTTTTATTATGATTTTTTGAAGTTTGCACGAATTTATGACGCACCCGGTATATATATATATATATATATATATACACACACACATACATACATACATACATACATACATATGTATATATATATATATATATATATATATATATATATATATATATATATATATCGGGAAAAGCCCAAAAAGTAAAAAATTCAAAAATTCTCTGAGAATTTGTGATTTTATTTTCAAATATCTAAAATAAAAAATATAAAAAACAGTTGTCTCGAATGTCCCTTTACCACGTCACACTAACTATCTTTAACCAACGCCGAATGAGTCAGGAAGGAAGAAACTGGCGGACTAAATAATTACCGAGAGGAAGGCGTGAATTAAGTCTGCTTTGACGGAACTCAGAGGTCGATCTTTCACCAGAATCACGTGACTCTCATCCCGCTCTGTCGTCATCAAGCTGCCGAACCACGATCGTTTCGTTAACCTGAAAATTGAAAAAAAAAGATTTAACACAAACAGATTCTGATCTAAAGAGAGGCATTAAAAATATTCGTCAGATATTTATGCACGTACATTTATCTGTTACGAAAACATTTCTTTCACTTCAAAAATTAAAAGGAGTACAACAATCTGGTTATTGAAGACTTGGGTATTGTAGACTAAGTTTAGTTCTCCTAATAATGTGCTACTTTTTGTTACTTCAACGCACATTGCTATATAGGTGACGTTTTATCAAAATCCATGATCTAGACCAGTGTACCTAGACCCTTTTTCAGCTGGCGACCCACCTTTCCTTATCGGAATACCTCCACGGTCCATCGGTCCATGGTGGAGTTAGAAACCTTATTTGTATCGTATCCCTTCCTTATATATATATAATTTACCATCAAATATTGCAAATGTATATATATATATATATATATATATATATATATATATATATATATATATATATATATATATATATATATATATATATATATATATATATATATATTGTATATATATATATATTGTATATATATATATACAGTTGGCTCTCTGTTTAACGACTCTCTACTTAGCGACGATCTCTATTTAAAGACGATATTTGCTAGTCCTGGCCCCTCCGACGTTATGGGAAATGTTATTTTTTCACAAATTCTGTTTAAGGGCGATGTCTACTTAAGGACGTTTTTTCACGGTCCCTTAAAAGTAGTTAAACAGAGAGCCAACTGTATATATATATATATATGGGGGAGCGGCGTTGCCAGAGTGTGCACCACCTGTGTGACTGTGTGAGTCATCTGGGAGGGATGTAGTGGTTCTGTTGTCTGCCCCAGATGCCAAACGTCAAGAACCAAGAAAACAATCAAAACACAATTCGATTTTTCTTATCTTTTCTGATGGTTTATTCGATGGTTTCTGATAGTTTTAGGATCGAGTCGCGAATCTAGACAATTAGATGATTTCCTTTCATCAGGAAGGAACAGAGAATTAGTAGGTACAGAGAATTAGTAGGTACAGAGAATTATGCAAACAATTTATTGTTTACGTTAATCTGGGATCTATGGATCAGCCTCAAAACGGAAACTAGGTCGAAATGTTGCTAGATTCGTCGCGAAATGGTACACAAAAGTGATAAATTCAGGAGTGGTTGCTCGTCAGAAATACAGTAATTTTTTTAAATCAAGTTTCACACAATATTAAGCTCAGACGTTCGTTATAATTCATATATTAAGCTCAGACGTTCGTCATAGGTTCGTTATAATTTTGATGGGCGCCACCTGCTGGTTGAAATAGGAATCTTTCATTTACAGTTAAGGGGACTTACTACACTTAAATCTTTAAAACATTCGATTTTTTTAAACAAATATATGTTAAAACCTGATCATTTCTGAACAAAATAAAGTAAACCGCATGAAAATGTTCCGTTTAGTTCCGGAGATATTAAAATTCTAAATATTTAATTACTGATGAAGTTTATGGTAAGAAAAATTTTAAACTCAATTTTGACAAAATGTAATTTTGCATCATTCCGCAACTGATATCTCAAAAACTATGAAACATAATTCCATGAAATTTTTATCATTGCATAATCGTGTTATTTTATTGCGTCTGAACTAGAATTATTGCAATCACTGCACATTTTGTTAATTTTTCAGGGGTAAATTAATACAAAAATTTAACGAAATTTTAAGTATATTTTAAGCAGTTTTAAAAAATATAAAAAATATTCATTCCGCAACTGATATCTTAAAAACTATGAAACATAATTCCATGAAACTTTTATCACTGCATAATCATGCTATTTTATTGCGTCTGAACTAGAATTATTGCGACCACTGCACATTTTGTTAATTTTTCAGGGGTAAATTAATACAAAATTTAAGGAAATTTTAAATATACACTCATGGACAAAAAAATTAGTGGAGTATAAAACAGGTAACCAAAGCTTGTTTGAGTGTGCTGAATCATTTACAAAGGAAGAGCTGAGATAGACATGCCATTACGCCGTGTTCGAAGACAATATAAGCAGTTGTCGCAGTTTGAGAGGGGGAAAATCGTCGGGATGATGGAAGCTGGGTGGTCAGCTAGGCGAGTAGCTCGTCAATTAGGCCGCTCTGATTGTGTTGTGAGGAGGTGTTGGGACCAGTGGACCCGAGAGATGTCATGTACACGAAGACCAGGCTCAGGACGCCATCGACAGACGAGTCGTCGAGAAGACCGCCAAATCGTAAGAAATGCACGCGTATAGCCAACTGCTTCATCGGCCGCCATCCAGGCACAGGTAGCACCTTCACTAGGGGTCTCTGTGTCTTCTCGAACCATACGAAGGCGCCTGGCTGAAGGACAGTTGGTATCGCGGCGTCCATTACGTGTGCTGCCCTTGACCCTCACCCATCGACGCCTCCGTTTGGAGTTTTGCCGCGCACGAGGAAACTGGACTGCAGCGGAATGGAACCAGGTCGTCTTTAGCGACGAATCCAGATACAATCTCGGCAGTGATGACAATCGTGTTCGTGTGTGGAGAGCCCGTGGTGAACGATTCAATCCTGCCTTTGCTGTACAGCGACACATCGCTCCCACAGCTGGTGTGATGGTATGGGGTGCCATTGCCTACAATACACGGTCACCCCTAGTATTGTTCCGTGGCACCATGACAGCCCAGCGGTATGTTCATGAAATCCTGCAACCACATGTGTTGCCACTCATGCAACGGCTCCCAGGAGCCATTTTTCAACAAGACAATGCTCGGCCTCATACGGCAAGGGTGTCACAAGACTGTCTCCGCACTGTTACTACCCTTCCTTGGCCTGCCCGATCCCCAGATTTGTCTCCAATCGAGCATATCTGGGATCATTTGGGACGACGAGTTGGGCATCCCACGAGTTTGAACGAACTAGAGGCAAGGTTACAGCAAATATGGAACGAAATGTCTCAAGACATCATACAGAACTTGTATGACTCAATGCCCGATCGTATCGCATCGTGCATTTGCGCTAGAGGGGGTCCAACGGAGTATTAACTCCTCCGTTCTTTTGCCTTTTTCTCTGAAATAAATTATCCCTTTTCTTTGATTTTCTTATCATTTACTTATATCAAAGTAGTCATTACGTATGTAAAATTTCGTTTCATTTTGACGACTCCTTCTTGGTGCGCTAATTTTATTGTCCATGAGTGTATTTTGAGCAGTTTTAAAAAATTGAAAAGATATTTCAAGGTTGAATGTTTGATATTCAATTGTATTTTGAATTATTTGTTTTAAATATAAAACAGGATTTATATATTTAAAAGTAAAATTAATTTCATAGTTCTGAGCGCAAGCCAGTATACAATAAAAATACTTAAATAACAAGGTATATCTAAAGCATTTAAAAAAAATATTTAAAATTATTTTGAGAATTGAAAATTTGTTTATTAAAATAAATATATCAATTTATCATATACATAAAATATGGAAAAATTGGGAGTAAATTGAAATAGTTACAAAGAGTCAAAAAGTATGAAAATATGCCTTGTTTCCTCGACTTAAGGGTCGTGAGTCCCCTTTAACTTTTTTAACTTCTGAAAAGCGTTGCCAGCTGAGTAACGTGTATAGAAAGGGGAGTGGGGAAATCTTTAAAGAGTATTCCTGTTCAAACTTATTGTGAATATTTTGAAGGATGTACCGGAAAAATTCCTCGTTGCTAAACGTGGGTATCGAAAATTAGCGAGGTCAAATGAACTGTATGCTTTTAAGACGATCGCCATGGTGGCGCGACATTACAATACAACTAAATTAAGACATGAAGAAGAACTTACTCTGGAGATGACTCGGGCGTAAGACCAACTTCATCAGCTGCAAAAAAAGAATAGAGATTTTATTAATATCTTGTCAGCATTCCTTGGTAGTGTATAATTATAGGGCGGTATTTCAGAACAAATTTTAATGTTATGATACATGAAATTGGCTTTTTTTATTCCGGTTCTTTGTTAATTATTCAGTTACTTTTTTTTTGATTTGGGGTATTTTTTTTACGTCATTTGACTTAGTGTTCGCATCGATCAGCTATATTATGTACTGAAGGGGCGAACTAAGCGTTCTGAATAATATATATATATATATATATATATATAATAAATTAAATATTATATATATATATATATATATATATATAATAAATTAAATATTATGCCCTCCATTCTAGCCTTTAAATTCCCTTTCCTAAATCCAATCCCCAGTAACATTACTTTATGGCTCTAAAACCCTTAGCAACAGAACTTCCCATGAATCGCATTGCCTTTGCATATCTACAGGTGTATACGTCTGGAAAAAGGCATGGGTTGGCATCGCGAGCCCCAATATTTGCTGACCCTGCAAAATAATAGCCACATGTTTGTTTGTTTTTTTCGCCCTCTCGCGCGTAAGGTTGAAAGGTGATATTAGCGTCCGAGCCGTCTTTCGAAATGGACGGACGTACTTTTGTCGCTCGAATAGACGATTCGGCTAGACTGCATCAAAATTTTATTCCTTTCAGGCTGAGTCTAGCTCCAGCCATGTAAATATGAGCTAGTTTTCTCTTTCAGATTAGAATTTAAGGATATAATGGATATATTACACACACACATATATATATATATATATATATATATATGTGTGTGTGTGTGTGTGCGCACGGGTGTGTGTGAGTGCGCGTGTGTGTGTGTGCGCGTGTGTATGTGTGTGCCAGACAGCCAGAAAAACTGGGATACATGTGTAATACGTCGCTGGGCATTGAGTATTAAAGCCAATATCATGCAGTGAACGCAGTCCAGTCCAGTGTTAGTCAATGCCCCAGCATTTGATGATGTCCCGGATTGGAATTACGGTGTTATTTGAGGCAATGTCGCACTCCTCTCGCTCGATATGATTGTCGAAAGAAGACTTCAGTCACGGTCAATCAGAGTCTTTCGAAAGCCACACTATTGCAGTTGGTTGGATGTTCTACCGGAATTCATCATTTCGAGTTACACCCTTAAAAGGGTCAAAATCTGAAAATCTAGTATTTGGCCGTATCTCCGAAATGCCATGACCCGTCGCCAGAGCACCCACTACCATACCTCGTCAAAATTCACCCCAATCACGATCGCCTGCCATGCCCTGCATGCTTCTCGATAAGCTTTTTAAGCATCCATAAATGTCTGTCGCTCTATATAAGCTGCTTGAGGGCGAAAGCATTGACGAGAAAGTCGGCGCCGCTACGTGTCCCGAAAGTGATAGTCTATTCGAGTTCTAGCACTTCAGTGTACAATTTACACACATTTATACATACACACACACACACACACTTCTTTGTACACTTTCCAGTACCTTTGAACAACGTCACTAAAATCATGCCGTGCACTGCGCCTGTGGAAATGCTAGGCAGACTGGTACAGAATTGCGTGAACGTAACTGGTACAGAATTGCGTGACACGCACAAAGGGGAACCTGAGAAAATAAAGCGGAAAAGACGGGTAGACAAGGAGTCGTGCTGTCAAAAGTCTAAAATGGGTGACGAGGACGGTCCGCGACAGAACTTATTCTCGGAAAGGAGACGTCGCCGGCTCTTTCCCGCTGCAAAGCTCAGAGAGCTCTAATATATAGCTCCGTCATAAGGCTGCTTTTGCTGTTCTTAAAATGTCTAGCTAAATACAGGGGCAATGAACGTCTAGGTCTCTCAAGGAGGGTGGTTCCTCTTTTCGCCAAGAAATGTTCTCCAAATCATTTCCTTGCGGTCCACGGTGAGCCGGGACTCACACTCTCATTTCAACTCTTTAAACCTTTCGGGGGAAAAACCTCCACCGTTTGCTTGATGTAGATTTTTCCCTCGATTTTTTTAACCTAAAGAATCTTGAAAATTTTTCCAATTAAAGGTTGCAAAATGTTTTTACTTCTTTAAACTGATAACAGATGGCAGTACTAACCATTTTCTGCTCATTTAACTGGAATACATTGAATGACAGTAAATAAAAGACTAGATTTAAGCGTTTGCACTGTACTAACGACTCCCCTCAAAGGGTTAAAATAACTCCACACTCCATTATACACACACACACACACACACACACATATATATATATATATATATATAGCAAAATATATATATAGCGTAATATATATATATAGCGTAAGCAATAGCAAAATTGGTTTCAAATGGTTTTTCAATTGGTTTAAGCGTTTGCACTGTGCTAACGGCGCCCCTCAGAGGGTTAAAATAACTCCACACTCCATTATACATATATATATATATATATATATATATATATATATTGATATAGATATTGATATGTATATAAATATACATGTATGCGTAAGCAAAAGCAAAATTGGTTTCAAATGTGTGTTAAAAGAGAAATCAAAAGCCAAAGTGGCGTCTACGGACCTTGTAATTTCCTCCTGTGGAACCTGGGGCTCCCGAGGAAGCTGTTCTTGATGGTGTTGAGGCGGGATTTCCAGTAGGGTTGCTGACAAGGAGACCCGGGCGGGGTGTTGAGCGGGCTGTTGTCGTCCGAGATCGTCTTCGGGGTGGGCTTCGGGGACGTCATCGGGGATATGGAAGGACTCCCCGGGTGGAGGTTGCTGCTGCTGCGCCGGCTGCGCCTGAAACGTAACACTGCAAATCAGCCTCCATTTTTGTCCACCGCCAAAGGGTAACGTTTTCACGATCATAATTTATCATTAGCCTGGTTGTTATGAAACGTAACGTGTCGGACGGTAGGCTTCGTTAGAGGGGAGAAATTATTACAGTTGAAACTGTATTGAGGGAAAACTCATGCCATACTAGTTAACACGAATAATGTAAATAATTCATATAAAGAAGTCATAGACAGGCGAACAAATTAACAGAATACCTACCCTAGCGTTGAAATTTTTTTAACTTTTCAATAAAAGATTGCGCAGTTGCGACAAATCTTCATACTGAAAACGGACAAATATAACTAGAAGGTAAATAATTCAACAGAGAAAGATAATTACTAACAAGAAGAATGCAGACAAAATAAACCGCAATCACGCACTTAGGACTCAACGCAACATAAATGCAAGATTCGCCAAAAATCTAGCCAAGTCGTCTAATTTGGCGACTTTTTAAAGTTATCAAAATTGAATCCTTGTGGAGCCTTCTAGAAGGCAGCACCTACAATAAAGTCACACCACTGTTAAATAATCAAAAGCAGCTGTTAAAGTATCCACTAGTACGCTAAATTTGAAAAATTCCTCTCGATTCGAAAACCATCCTAGACCTTGTAAATGAAAGCCCTAGATCAGTGAGAGTTAGATAGGTGTATACAGTAGTCAGTCAGTGAACGTTCGCGTGCGTTACGTTTGTTCCCTTTATATTGTAGTTAAAGCTTGTACTTCGTTATCTCGTAGCTTTAGTTTTAAGCAATAGGAGTCTATTCAGCTGTTTAAATTTTGTTTTCTTGATTCATATACACTATGTCTGGAGTGTAGCATTTCAAAATTGACAGAGATAATAAATGAAATTTTAGAGTCATCTTTTCACAAGCGATTTACGAGCGAATTTGTAACAAAATTTTGGTCTACTGATATAATCCTATTTGGTGGTCAGATTATCTGCATTCAAATGCAAAACGCCCTAAAATTCCTTAGATTTGCCAGCAAAGCAACTTTTACACAAAAGACTAGGGATTTAATATTAGTAACATATAATCAAACGATGTAAGGGCCGATAACAGGGCCGGAATTAGATGAAATGAGGCCCTAGGCTATTCCACTTATGAGGCCCTTTCACCTCCCATTTTTAAATTTGTAAATTACATGAGAGATAATAAAATACATCATTACTGTGATATATATCAATATATTAAATGAAACATGTTGCTATTGGTACTAACCTATATATATTCAATACATTGAAGATTAAACCAAATTCAATTCAGATAAATTTATTTCATAATAATTCGCATTTAAAGTGTAAGTATGAATTATTGTGAATTTTAAATCTTAAACTAAACCAAAAATGGAACTTTATTCAAACAAAATCCAGATCACAAAAAAGGAAATATCAAATTGTATATCATATTAAATTTTACGTTAATAGTTATATTATTTAAGAACTGATTCAATCCAAGTATACATTTAAAACCAAGTATAATTTTGCCAACAATTTGAATGTAGGCCCCTCTTGATCTTGAGGCCGCAGGCTGAAGCCTAGTTAGTCTATAGGAAAATCCGGCCCTGGATGTAATCATTCTTAATTTAAAATTCTAAGGAATCAAATGTTACAAAAAGATCAAATTCATATTACGATTTTGTACAATAGATGGCAGCACTTACCCGTAAGGATACCTCCTGGGTTGTAAGGGCGAACCATCGCTCAGCATTTCAAAGGTATATCTGTGAGAAAACAAAATAGGTCAAACGAACTCTAATTTATGAATATTAAAATATCGTTAGATAGAGGTCGTGTTTTAAGATTGCTCAATAAGAAATTAAACGTAGTAGCATAACGACTGAATTAATGATTACACCTTTTTGAAATTATATCATTTTTATTTTAAAAGGTCATTTTGTATGGTATCACCACATTATTTTCAGTTTACTGGCCAGTTTTTTAAAACTCCCTGTCCTATATGGTAAAATTTAGAAATCTGCAGTTCACACCTTACGATTAACGTTAGCTAGCGGTTGATGCAGTTTCGATTTAAGGATTTAAGGTGTAATCCCTCTACGTAGAAAATCAATGAATAGGGTGGCTTAGGGCCAAGTACAGGCAGTATAGAGTCCTGGGTGCAGGATTAAGATTTGACATTAGTTGTTAAGAGATGTTGGCCATGAGCAGGAGATATTTTGTAAGTCAAACGTATTTGCTACATGCATGAAGCTATAAGAGTAGCTTCATGGCTACATGTTTTCTGCTTTGAATGGTGAGTCGAACAATAGACCTTAGTCTGTCGGTGAATAAGTTGTACACCATCTTATCATTGGAACTTAGTCATCTTCAGTGAATTCGATTAAGAAGATAAGTAATTCGTTTGAACACATATTCATTTATTCAGTTATTTTTTTCAGCACTGAGTTGCTATTTGTTCTCAAATGTCGTCAAATCGACGGCTGTCCAGTCATTTTATTTTATTTTATTTTCGCGTCACGTGACACGATATTTGCAGTAGCCATCTCGTTTGGCGTCACATCGTCGCAGTTGGCGACCGTACCATGTTCTTCATATTAACCCCTTTTTTTTGTCATTTATTACTGGCAGGTATATCTTTCATTGGCAAAAACAATGATAAATAGGGCAGTTTTTCTTCATATTTCTCATACTAAAAGGCGGTCGAAATAAATAATGTCAAAAATAAAAATTATAGAATTTGTTTTAAAATATCAGTTACAATATACTTCTTTTGTTTCATTGCCACTTTCGGCTCCCATAATAACAGTATGTTATTCTTCACGTTGAAATATGAAAACACTGGAATATCCCGAGATACAGTGTAGCGCTCTAACTGAAACAACTTGAATGATCAACTTGCAATCGTTGACCAACTAGGAGTCTTTAGTCACAAATGCGGGATTTCTCCCATCGTTTCTTTTCTCTTTACGTAGAATTTCTTTTATTATGGAACTTTTACACTTGAATGTAAACGCCATAATTTTTGTAAGTTACGGAAAATAAATTTTGTACTTTAAAAAAATGGATGAATTTAATGAAATGTTACATAATTGTAAATTACAAAATTCATTTTCCGTAACTTAAAAAAATGATGGTGTATAGATTAAAAATATGGCTTCAAGTGGCAAAAGTTCCATACACAGTCATTTCTTGAATAACACGGTACTTGAATTATACGGAAGTCCGAATAACGCGGTAGTAAATTGCGACAGCCCTTGAATAACACGGTACTTGCATTGCACGGAAACTCGAATAACGTGGTAGTAAATTGCGACAGTCCTTGAATAACACGGCATTGTATGGAAATTCGAATAACGCGGTAGTAAATTTCGACAACCCTTGAAAAACATGGTACTTGAACTGCACGGAAACTCGAATAACGAGTAGTAAATTGCGACAACCCTTGAATAACACGGTACTTGCAATGCATGGAAACTCGAATAACGCGGTAGTAAATTGTGACAACCGTTGAATAACACGGTACTTGCATCGCACGGAAACTCGAATAACGAGTAGTAAATTGCGACAATCCTTGAATAACACGGTACTCGAATTACGCAGAAACTCAAATAAAATGCGACAACCTTCGAAAAACACTGATATAAATATAAACACTGATGGATGAATATTATATAAACAATGATATAACTTATCCGTTGTTTAAAAATTTTGCAATTGTTTTCTTTAAAAGAAAAATCTTGGAACGGAATGCCCATTTTTATATGAAGTCTTCGCATAGTTTTGAATAACGCGGAATCAGTTAACCGTATTATTCAGGGGCTGCCTGTGATTATCATAATTTAATCGAATATAATTATCATCGCATACAATCGAATATATTTACAGAATCGAATACAACCGAAAATCTATATAGAACATTATTATTATTATTCAAAGATCTTTTGTTTGATAAAATAAAACGTTTTCATTTTCACTAGCAGAATAACCAGTTGCTGGTACGTCATTTTAAACATATATGCAAAGGGTTTATTCTGAAAATAAGTTTGCCAACCCGCCAAACAGAGAATGTACTTACTTGGGTCCGGAATTTCCGTTCACCTGGCAGGTGTCTACCCTTTTCCGAGGAGGATCCACTGAAATTGAAAGAGTCACCAATAGATTAAGGCAATAAATAACATTTAAGCACAAAAGAAATGAAAGACAAGTGAACGGTATATTACGATACAGTGGTGATTTAATGAGCCCCCAATTTACAGCAAAACATGACTGACAGCATGCGATAGCACTAAAGACGATGGATGACTGATACGCCTACAGAAATTATGTAGACGCGGAGTGCAAAGTGTTTCAACTTAATTTCTGTCCAAATCAATTAATCTACATCGCGATGCGTCGACGGAAATTTCGAGACGACATTTTTTCCCCAAAAACTTTTGGATGCAAATCTATCTACCATTCCGACTAACACATATAAAACCGTTTCATTTTAAAATCATTTGCGTGTCTCTCATGTGTTGGGTTCCTCGGAAAAAAATTTTGTTTTTTCCCAGCAAAGGACTTTTAATCGTATTTTTGCACTGTCTATATATATAAAACAGTTCCGTAACTGACTCACTGACTGACATACAACGCACAGACCAAACCGCTGGACCTAAATGGCTTAAATTTTGCATGGCGATTCTTCTTATGGTGTAGGGGTGCACTAAGAGAGATTTTTGAAAAATTCTTCTGAGATTTTTTAAAATTAAATTTTTAAGCTGTTTTGGTAACTTTTTTTAAGTTTGCATTTAAAATAATAATTTGAGGGTTATAAAATTTATATCGCGAGAAAGATCATAAAATTTCCTTTAAAATGAAATTTTTTTCGCATCTTTACCTCTATTTTCTGATTTTTGGTGAATTTTTAAAGATTAATTTTTAGAATTTAATTTATTAAATGCTGATCACGTGATTTCTTTTTTATGGTGCTTTAAATAAATTTATCGTCACGTGCATAACAACGAAATAGACAAAAAAATATTGTTTTTCTTGCTAATGCGGCAGACGATTGGACATTATTTTGTCTATTAAAATATCCCTTACGATTTTCTTAAAAATATATATTTTTTTTCTACATCAATCGTCTATATTTATCGTCCTATTTATTATAAATATATATATATATATTTATTTTTTTGGCATTAATTGCATACATCGACCGTTGTATTTAATTTGAATGTACTCCGTAGCGAAGCACGGGTATTCAGCTAGTCGTTATATATTTTGACAGCTGATATAATGGTTGATATAATGACAGCTGGCAGCAAGGTTTGTTTGTAAAATAAGTTTGTTTGATTCTGCGCAATAGTTTTTGTTTGGTGCCCTATGAAATACGGAAAGTCGAAAGCAGCATTTTTAGGATATTTTACTTTTTTTTTCTATCGAAAGGGTAAAAATGCTCTTCAAGTAAGGAAAAGAATTATTCGATGTGTATGGAGAATATGTATTGACATAACGCAGTGCCAAAATTGGTTTGCAAAATTTTGTTCCGGCAATTTTGATTTTGAAGATGCACCACGTTCTGGAAGGCCAGTTGCAGTGGCGTAGCGAGCATAACTGGCGCCCGGGCCACGATACCTTTGTGCCCCCCCCCCCCTGAAAAACATATAGTAATATAATATATAGACCCTATATTGGCGCCCTCGATAAACATATAATAACATAGTATATAGGGGGGGAGTGCCAATATAGACCTTATATTGGCACTCCCCCCCGAAAAGCATATAGTAATATAATATATAGACCTTATATTGGGGCCCTCCCCTGAAAAACATATAGTAATAAAATATATAGACCTTATATTGGCATCCACCTCGAAAACATATAGTAATATAATATATGGATCTTACATTGGCGCCCCTCTGCGAGTGGCGCCCAGGGCATGATAGACCCCCTTGCCCCCCCCCCCCCTTTGCTACGCCACTGGCCAGTTGAAACTGGTGAAGGCAAAATAAAGGCATTTATTGATGCAAACCACCGAATAACAACTCGTGAGATCGCTGAGAGATTAAATTGACCGAATTCGACCGTTCATGATCACGTGAAATTATTTGGTTTAATTTCAAAACTCGACATATCGGCTCCAAATGTTTTTCCAGAAAGAAACTTTCTTTGTCGCATTGACGTCTGAGATTTGCTTCTCAAACGTCAAAAAATGATCCATTTTTTTAAACGAATCATCACTGGGGACTAGAAATGGGTTGTCTACAACAATATTAAACGAAAGAGGTCATGGATTAAAAAAGATGAACCGGCTGCGAAAACCGATATTCATCAAAATAAGGTGATGCTGTCTGTCTGGAGGGATTTCAAGAGAATCTTTATTTTTTTTAACACTGACCTTGTATACGTGTATAACACTGACCTTGTATACGATTACTGACCTTGTATACGTGAGATACACGGTAACAATTTTTGCTGACTGCAAGTCCATCCGAGGAGAGGGACGCTGCTTCCCCCGCCTATCTTACTAGCAGGAGGGGTGCTAGATGTCAGTTAAGTTTTCGTTCTTATAAAGTAAATGTCATTGACATCATTTATCTCTCAGATACGACGACAGTATGTTCGTAAGTATTTTTGAACAATCTGATTTTTTAACCATGTTTCTATTAACTTGCTTTCTTGTGTGTTTGTCCAGTACAAATCTTGCAATCGATTTTTAACTAACTTCCCGACTAGCTGGACATTTGAAACTTTTAGAATAGCTCAGAACACGATTACAATGCATTACTTTAATACTTCTAGCCGAAAAAATCCGCAAGGTGGCACTTCGATCGAATTCAATGCTTGCACTTTTGCGTAACGGCGTTTCGATTTTTAACTAACTTCCCGACTAGCTAGGCATTTGAAACTTTTATAATAGCTCAGAACACGATGGTAATGCATTATTTTAATACTTTTAGCCGAAAGAATCCGCAAGGTGGCGCTTCGATCGAATTCAATGCTTGCACTTTTGCGTAACGGCGTTTCGATTTTTAACTAACTTCCCGACTAACTAGACATTTGAAACTTTTAGAATAGCTCAGAACACGATGACAATACATTATTTTAATACTTTTAGCCGAAAGAATCCGCAAGGTGGCGCTTCGATCGAATTCAATGCTTGCACTTTTGCGTAACGGCGTTTCGATTTTTAACTTACTTCCCGACTAACTAGACATTTGAAACTTTCAGAATAGCTCAGAACACGATGACAATACATTATTTTAATACTTTTAGCCGAAAAAATCCGCAAGGTGGCACTTCGATCGAATTCAATGCTTGCACTTTTGCGTAACGGCGTTTCGATTTTTAACTAACTTCCCGACTAGCTAGGCATTTGAAACTTTTATAATAGGTCAGAACACGATGGTAATGCATTATTTTAATACTTTTAGCCGAAAGAATCCGCAAGGTGGCGCTTCGATCGAATTCAATGCTTGCACTTTTGCGTAACGGCGTTTCGATTTTTAACTAACTTCCCGACTAACTAGACATTTGAAACTTTTAGAATAGCTCAGAACACGATGACAATACATTATTTTAATACTTTTAGCCGAAAAAATCCGCAAGGTGGCGCTTCGATCGAATTCAATGCTTGCACTTTTGCGTAACGGTGTTTCGATCGTTAACTAACTTCCCGACTAGCTAGGCATTTGAAACTTTTAGAATAGCTCAGAACACGATGACAATGCATTATTTTAATACTTTTAGACGAAAAAATCCGCAAGGTGGCGCTGCGATCGAATTCAACGCTTGCACTTTTGCGTAACGGCGTTTGACGATTTTGAAAACATAATACATGTGAATTTAATTTGTTTACAAAAATATTGTGCGAAAAATTTTAAAAAATTATAAAAACCAAAGTTTATAAAGTCTGTGGATAGTGAAAACGACACTATCCACACCTATAGAGATGTGTCGAAACAGAATACACGTGAATTTAATTATGTGAATACATGTGAATTTAATGTAAATTACCAAAAGTGAAAAAGAAAAATTAAGTGAAGGTTTGTGCAATCAAGAGAGAATTGTCAAATTTATATGATTCAACAGAAAATTTAAAAACATGGTATATAAAAAGTTCTCTTTATCTTGTAATTATTGTTTTGTAACTGTATTTTTGTGGATTGTTGTTGATTCCAAAATGTTCAACCAATCTGGACATTTTGGATTCAACCAATTTGGAAATTTATGCTAGAAAGCAACCGGACCGGCCATACCAATTGAGCAACAAGAGCACGGACATAGTAGAGAGATTGCTTACTCCCATCGCTAACACCGGACGTAATGTCACGGCTGATAATTGGTTCAGTGATGCCTCTCTGCTCCAATCAAAGTCTGGCTTCAAAGCTTAGAAAAACATTATTTACCCCCTTTTCGTTTACCCCCTTTACCCCTATGTATCTCGCTATTAGCCATAACAGAGGAGAGAGCCTAGGAGCGAAGCCCCTAGTTGATACATAAAAAAGGTATAGTGTTCCACAAAGTTAATGCGAGACCTCATTCCAGTTTGGTAACTCGCCAAAAGCTTTTCGAGATTGGATGGTATGTACTAGTACACCCACCATATTCTTCAGATCTGGCACCTGCGGATTTTTACATGTTCCGGTCTCTGCAAAATTTTTTAGACGGCAAAATCTTTACTTCAAATGAGGACGTCAAAAATGACTTGGATCAGCTTTTTGCCAGAAGTTTTATGAGCGTGGAATCATGCTACTGCCAAAAAGATGGCAAAAGGTCTTGGACCAAAATAGAGAATGTATAATTTAATAGAATATTTATACACTACTAGCTGAAAACCCGCACTTCGCTACGGAGTACATTCAAATTAAATACAACGGTTAATGTATGCAATACATGCTAAATATATATATATATATTTATAATAAATACGACTATCAATGTATACAATTGATGTAAAAAAAAACAAAAAAAAATATATTTATAAAAAAATCGTAAGGGATATTTTTATAGACAAAATAATGTAGAAGAAAATATTCAAATTAAATCTAATAGAACATACTAAAGGATATAGTACAGTTAATGTTAATATAGTACAGTTTGAGGAACATATATTTTACTGTATTTTAATATTTTTTTGGATAATGTCCGATCGTCTGCCGCATTAGCAAGGGAAGAATATTTTTTTGTCTATTTCATTGTTATGGACGTGGCGATAAATTTATTTAAAGTACCAGAAAAAGAAATCACGTGATCAGCAATTAAAAAATTAAATTAAAATTTAATCTTTAAAAATTCACAAAAAATCAGAAAATGGAGGTAAAGATTCGAAAAAGATTTCATTTTAAAGGAATTTTTAGGATCTTTCTCGTGATATAAATTTTATAACCCTCAAATTATTATTTTAAATGCAAACTTAAAAAAAGTTACTGAAACAGCTTAAAAATTTAATTTAATAAAATCTTAGAAGAATTTTTCAAAAATCTCTCTTAGTGCACCCCTACACTATAAAGAGGATCGCCATGCAAAATTTCAGCCCTTTAGGTCCAGCGGTTTGGTCTGTGCGTTGTATGTCAGTCAGTGAGTCAGTCAGTTACAGAACTGTTTTATATATATACGTAGATAAGAAAATCGTCTTTCATTTTCACCAAAATAAAACGAAATGACTTTCCGAACAACCCAATAGAACAGTCCATGTATAGTAAAAAAAATAATCCCACGTCTGTTGTTTTAAGGCATGGGAGAGAGATTATGATTCCCCGCCTTTAAGTTGGTTTAAAATACTAAAATTTACAATTATGTTATTATTCACTCTTTTTCTGATAATTTTTTTTATTAATGAGCAAGTGTTTCATAAATGGATTTGTGATTTGAATTTGTGTTTCTTTAAGCTTTCTTTTTAAAAACGTGGAACTAAACTTAAAAAAAAAGCGTTTCTCTCTCAGATCTCCGCATTTCATTCGGTTCATTAGTTCTCAATTTTTACTAAAGTGTTTGTTTATTTATTTATTTATTTTTACTTTCACTAAGCCTAAATGTAGTAGGTTTTTTTTGTTTGTTTTTGTTTTTTGTATTTCAATCGTTTATTTCAATCTAGGTTTATTTTACAACTATTAAGAGTTTCCTCGTTATCGTTTTATAATGTTTTGGTGTTGTCTAAATGTGTTGCATTAAGTGTTTTTAATCGAAAGATTTTTTTTTGTTTTATTTGTGCGATTTTGTTTATAAGGGCCTGTTCACATAGGAGTCCGTTGCGTTGCGCTAAGGAAAAGATGACGTTGAGACGAAAATAAGCCAATCATAGGACTCAAAACGATTAGCAATGAAATTTTTAACGCCTATGACTGGTTTATTTTCGTCTCAACGTCATCTTTTCCTTAACGCAACGCAACGGACTCCTATGTGAACAGGCCCTAAGAGTTTATAAAAATTTCTTAAGTATTTTTATTTTATTTTCCTTTTTTTGCTGCTAGATAACTCTTAAATTTCGTTTTCTATTTTGTGCTTGTTTTAAAATGATGCTTTCTATTTCCTTTTTTCAATATGTGCTTAAACTACATTTCACCTATTATCACTTTTTTAATAAACGTGCATTAAACATACATTAGTCCACTCATTCAATGGATATCTACAAATTTCTTGATATCGATATCAGAGTGCTTGGCCAGTGCAAGATGGCGAAAAAAGAAAGTCGCCAAATAAGGGTAATCCGTATATAGGGAACTAACCTGCTTGTTTGTTTCTCGTACCTGATTCGGATCGACTCCTCAGAATCACTTCCGTCTCATCTTCATAGCACGGTTTCCGCCTCTTTCGGTCCAGAAGCAGGAAATAGATTACCTTCTCTGTGTTGTGGCTGGAAAAAAAAATTAAAACTTTAGATGTTTTAATTGCATTGTAGAAAATATGTTGCGGAGGCGACGCAACGTTGCCTTGTACACTTTGCTCCCAGATCGCAGTTTAACGCTAGCGATAAAAGATTTAACCAATCACAATTCTCAACACAATGACCACGTGATATGCCAAACCTATCACAGGCCATGGTCATGTCAACCGCTGAAAGCATCCAGGTAAATATAAACAACACCCATTGACACGAAAATTCGTCGAGTAGAAATTCTTATAAAATGGAGATTATTTGTGGTGAACATTTATACCTTCATAATTTTGTTTATCCGAGGCTTATGCGCATGCTAAAAAACTTTGAAAGGCCGGAAAAGGCTCCTTTAAAGAGTAATATATCCATTTTGTCGGAGGCGAGTATCCACGTAGTTACGACATCATGTGACGTCACTCTCTGATTGCGTATTTCTTGTTATATGTTATGAGAACATCAGAGGTTTTGACAGCATCATGTGACGATCTACTGCAAATGGTCCAGTGTTAGGGCCTGTTCACATAGGAGTCCGATGCGTTGCGTTAAGGAAAAGATGACGTTGAGACGAAAATAAACCAATCATAGGCCTCCAAACGATTAGCAATGAAATTTTTAACGCCCATGATTGGTTATTTTCGTCTCAACGTCATCTTTCCCTTAA
This sequence comes from Dolomedes plantarius, assembly GCA_907164885.2. Lineage (NCBI taxonomy): Eukaryota > Metazoa > Arthropoda > Arachnida > Araneae > Dolomedidae > Dolomedes > Dolomedes plantarius. The sequence goes on from OU015490.1 coordinate 28,176,454, forward strand.
CGCTACGCAACGGACTCCTATGTGAACAGGCCCTTTCTTTTGGGTATTAATTCAACTTTTAGATGTAATCTACATAAGAAATGTATGCAGTGCCTCATTTTTCCTTCCCAACCACTGATTTTCCGTGTATTAATTTTTTTCTTAATTCACCAGTTTTAGCTAATATCGATTTGTACGGCACTGAAACTTCAATTTGTCTCCCATTTCACACAGTAAAAACAGCTCATTGTGAAGAACCTTAAGTTTACTCGTGACTATCTCGTAACAGGTTAACTTAAGGTTAATGTATACAAAAGAAACTTTAAACTACTGTAAACGAAACTTTAAACTACTGTATAAAAATCAAACTTGTTTGTTTCCATTTAATACATTTGCTTGTGAAAAGATGAGTTTATGAAGAAAGTTTATTCGAAGAGCGTGAAAAAATAACAACGAACAAACTCGATTGGGGGATGTGCGGCTAATTCTGTTTAGTTCTTCCTGAGCACATGTCGATATACTTTTACATCCTTCTCTTAATTTTCACGCAAATAGCACATCTAATCGATGCAAAACAAATGTGTAAACAGTGTCGATAAATTATTAAGAAAATAATCAACCAGAGTCCTTGTACACAAGAATTTTCGCAACAAAGCAGAAGAAGAAAATTTGATCGCTTACAAGATTATTTGTGGTGAACATTTATACCTTCATAATTTTGTTTATCCGATTTCACCATCTTGCACTTATAATACTTCGCCCGAAAAAAAAGCAGCTTTCAAAATTTTACCCATTATTAGGAAGTCACGTGACAACGGTATAACAAGCTGGAAAGTCGTGGTCCATGGAGGCGAAATCTTCGGTGAACAATAACAACAAAATAATCGATAACTTACTCCGGTTTCAAAAGTTCTTCGACCAGTTTCTCCTTGTCTTTGAAGCAGCCCAGTGACGTCATGCTCGAGAGGACGTCCGGGTCGATTGCGTCTGAAGAAGGAATCATGTGGGTCTGGGAAAAAATAAACAAGGATAATGCCCATACGCGGGTGGCAACGGAAAAATGAATGAAAGAATGTGAATGAAGTGGACATTTTAGGGGAGTTGAAATGAACGAGCGAGAGAAGCAGTTGACTTCAGCTGATCAGATGTTATTTTTAATTCGATCGCACATCGTATTCGAAAAGGAAAAGAATTACGATGCTACGTTTTAAAGAAAAATATTTTCATTACTGAAATAGGGTAGCTTTTTAAAAATTAAATTTAGTTCTATTGAATGTTCGAGTTTGGAATAAATGGAAATGAAAATAAATTAATGAAATATTTGTTAAATCGGTATATATGAAATTACATTTATAACAAGCATGCGAATTAGTTATTCAGAATAAACAAGAAAAGTAGTTATTAATAATAAAAAATAAATCTTAATTAAACGTTCCTTGAATTGAAAAACTGAATGTTTTATCTTTAATTAAATTCAACTGAAACGGTTCATAATGGCAGAATATTTGTTAGAACACTAGACTAGAAAAAGAATAAAATAGGGTTAGTTAAAACAGAGCGACGCGGTTAGTTAAAACAGGCGTTACCAAGCGTTAGGGATGTTAGTTCATAAATAACTCTATACTCCTCAAGTCATAGATCGGTCCAATTATACATCAAAAGTTTAAACGAAAGATAACGGATTCGTGTAAAATTTCTTTTTTTCTAATCTTGTGAAAAAGGGGAATCGTCTGGTATGACAAAGTGATTTCAGTAAAACAGTGCTAACTTGGTAATTGAACTCTATACAAGGCTGGCTCTAAGCAGAAACAAATGATACGATATTTGAAGTAGCTTTGATTTCCCTTAATTTATGAATGATGGGTGATTTCGCGAATAATGGGTGATGAAGTAAAGAATAAAAATACAACAAACAAAATAAATATATAGTAATCGAACTTTTACAGAACCTTTTCAAACGTAAGCAATGGAGGATATCTTTTATTTACTGAGGTATGAAACGTATAGCATGAAAATGGGTGCGAAATTAATCAATAAACTACACACGAGAACAACACAAAGATTTAAATGCTTAGAAAGTACAAAAAAATAAATAAGAAAACCCATACAAACCAAATTCTGAGGATATATAATTAATTGAAATTAAAAAGAAAAGTCTTTGCAGCCAAGTTTCATGATTTATTTAACTACAACACTTTTGCAGTTAGTTCGGAATTGTTCTTAATATGAGTGGGTTTCGTTTCTAAAGCATAGAAACTGAATAGATTTAAAAATGGAAAGATCTCCATATATACAAAGAATCACAAAAAAAAGTTCACATGCAAGCTATTATGAGGAAAGCCACCAGACATGAGTAGCAAAAAATGATATCTATTGAGATTCTTTTCTATTGTTACTAATCGCGTTTGTCCGTAAATCATGTAAAGAGCCTCTCAGAGGGTTGTGCTTTCAAAAAAAGATCTTAGACGCCTCTATTCTGCAAGTAGCATTTCCACAACTTGTTGCTTTGTGGGAGGCTTATATTTTGTGCGGATAAATTATCATTTGCAAGATTTATCGGCTCTATCCAACAAGTGTTCTACGACAGAGCTTCACAAAATGTGGGTGTCCAAAAAATTCAAATTATGAAAGTTTTTCACTTGTCCATTAACCTTTAGCTTACGGGACTAATTTTTCCGATTCTCTCTTTAGAATTTCATATTCCCTTTGTAAGAAGGCTGTTAAGAGGATATATATATATATATATATATATATATATATATATATATATATATATATATATATATATATATATATATATATATATATAAATATATATATATAAATATATATATATGTATATATATAATATATATATATATATATATATATATATATATATATATATATATATATATATATATATATATATATATATATATATATAAATATATATATATATATATATATATATATTCATTCTTGGACCCGTATTCTTGGGATACATGCTATCCCACCCCGTAGGGAAAGGGTTAAAGCAGCTGTGTACTAACCCTACTGGATTCGTTCACCTCAGTGATAACCCATGGAGAAATTTTGTCCAAGGCAGTGTTGCCAACCTCTACGAAGCATCTCCCCCTAGCGCCATCTCGAAATCCCCTGTTTGCCCTCTAACACCAACTTGAGATCACCCTAGACCTTCCTAAAAGAAATTCTGGTTCCAAATAGGCATCCTGTTTGAGAGATAAACTGAAGTAAATAGAAAATACACACTTACATAATGAAATGGAGGTTTATTTACATTTGACATATGTATAGAACTTACAATCTAATAAAAAAACGCGTCTCGATTGTACAAAATATTAAAAAATGTTCCCCCCCTCCACAAAATTCCCCTAAAAAAATGTGGCCCCTAGAAACACCCCTTTTCATCTAACTTACCCCCAGATTTAGGGGGAAAACCCCCAAGTTAGCAACACCGGTCCAAGGATTGCCGACTTGAAATTAAAGATTTTTTTAAATTATACTCCGTACCAGAGAAAGAAATTTTACACCTCGAAACATTTTTTGTTTTTAAAAAACAAGGCGAATAATATTTTTAAATTTAAATTTCTCGGGGGGGGGGAAATCTTGTATAATGTGTTTTAAACGCTAATCAATTGGTGGACGAAATTTATAAAATGAATACCGTTGCAAGGTGCCGAAAAGTTCGGGCTATCTGAAAATACCATTTTTATTGGATTATCAGCATTTATGTAGCTGTCAATAGCAGAAAAGATTTCTCCGTAGGTTAACTTTGAGGTGAAAAAATCCAATAGGGTTAGTACACAGCAGCCTAAGGGCCTGTTCACATAGAAGTCCGTTGCGTTGCGTTAAGGAAAATATGACGTTGAGACGAAAATAAACCAATCATATGTCTCCAAACGATTAGCAATGAAATTTTTAACGCCTGTGATTGGTTTATTTTCGTCTCAACGTCATCTTTTCCTTAACGCAACGCTACGGACTCCTATGTGAACAGGGCCTTAAGAGAGATTCGGTCATCAAGACAGCGAGTAGGTTGCTGTTGTCTACGGATCGCTAACAATGAAAGTTTGGGAACCACCGCTATGTTTTCTTATCGAGATCAAAATCCGACACGTCGAGCGCAATGGATTCTTAGAGGGCGTGTCTCATTGTGAAGTGACTTTTGTTGGTTAAGTGTATTTGTCTAAAATAATCAAGCCAAATTAAATATTTTGAATATTTACCTTTTTTTTTCGGTAGCATATTTCAAAAAACACACAAAAGAAATCTAACTGTCGTCGACTTTGCTATTATAAACGGTAAATACTGCAAGGTATTGAGAATATTTTTGTACAAAACTTTAATTATAAGCATAAAAATACCGTATTTTTCTGATCACAACACGCAAAGCCTATTTATGGGAGGATTTTTAGAAAAGAATATTTCGTATTTTGTTAGGTATAGAAAGATATTTTCAATTTCTAACTTAATGAAGATTAAAAATGCATATATGTAATAATAATTACAAGATAAAAAGAGCTTTTTATATACCATGTTTATAAATTTTCTGTTGAATCATATAAAATTGACAATTCTATGTATTAATAAATACTTAAAAAAAAAATTTTTTGATGAATTATCCCATCAAGTTGAAAGAAAATGAAGTTAATTGGAAATTAACTTGCGTTTAACTTTTCGTTCCCGTCTCGGCCGATAGAGGGCTGCACCAGTCTACAAAACAAAATTAACTGAAAATAGCTGAAAAATAATTTAATTCTGCTTAAAGATGGCTAAAAGTATTAAAATAATGCATTGTCATCGTGTTCCGAGCTATTCTAAAAGTTTCAAATGTCTAGCTAGTCGGGAAGTTAGTTAAAAATCGATTGCAAGATTTGGACTGGACAAACACGCAAACACACAAACAAGAAAGCGAGTTAATAAAAACATGTAAAAAACATAATAAAAGCATATAAAAATATATATAATATATATAATAAATATATATAAAATATGTAAGAAAAATATTCATTTTATTTTAATATTACCTTCGGACCTTAAGCCACACCCCAATTTTAAGTCGATTTTTTAAAGTAAAAATTGGTCTTATGGTCTGAAAAATACGGTATTTGCTTTCCCCCATCACCTCCATTGCTTTCGTTTTTAGACACTAATACTTTTCAAATAAATTATCACACATTTCATGGAAATGTATTTTACAAACTCAGACAATATTGATCACGTGTTTATTACCTGTACTACTTCTTTCATTGGTAATTCTAGCTCTAGTTCTGTTTTACTGCCCCTGAAAATATTTGAGACATTTATTAAGAACACGTTCATACACACACATACACATGTATATAAAACAAGCATATATAAAAGCTAATCAGTAGTCAAAAACAGTAAAGTTAAGTTCATAACGTTCATTAAGTTCATTAAGTTCTAACGAGAAATTTAAACTTGAAAGCAAGAAGAAGTATAATAAATACGTTGTTTTTCTCGTTAACGAAATTAGAATATTAACTATACAGTCTATAAAATCTGAAAATGGAGGTAAAGATTCGAAAGAGATCTCATTTTAAAGGAATTTTTATGATCTTTCTCGTGATATAAATTTTATAACCCTCAAATTATTATTTAAAAAGCAAACTTAAAAAAAGTTACTAAAACAGCTTAAATATTTAATTTAAATAAATCTAAGAAGAATTTTTCAAAACTCTCTTAGTGCACCCCTGCACTATAAGAAGAATCGCCATGCAAAATTTCAGCCCTTTAGGTCCAGCGGTTTGGTCTGTGCGTTGTATGTCAGTCAGTCAGTCAGTCAGTTACGGAACTGTTATATATATAGATTATTTATCATACCGATAGTACCGGTTATATATTTAGATTATTTTTCATACCGATTTTTTTGTATAGAAATTATTGCTAGACTATTCCTTCGCTCTTGAGTTGTTGTTCACAGATAATTCTTGAAAATTTCCAGTTTAGAAGAACTGCGCTGAGTTGAGCTGCTGCTACAGTTATAGATAGTGTTAGTAGAATTGTTAGTAGAATTCTACAAGAACGTTTGGTAACATGCGTTCAAAATTTATTTCTCTTAATCTCAAATTCAGCTGTGTATAAAAAAAAGTCAAACATTCGCTTATATTTGTATATTTTTTATGAATTTTGTCATATATTAGTTAAAACTATTAATATTTATTCACTATTCCGTAAAATCGTATTTTTACCAGGTCTCATTTTGGCGCTTCTTTCCATTTGGCGCATGAGGCGGTCGCCTCACCTATGGGACCGGCCCTGACATTGTTAACCCACTAGTTTATGGTAAACATACTTGCTCCTTTCCAGGCTCCCAAGAGAGTGCTTATACATAGGACTTTTTTTTTCCATTTCTCGCAATCAAATTTTCTTTCGTCAACATTGGAGTATCGGAGCGAAATCTCACCAAACCGGTATGGATACCATATTTCAGCCTGTTCATCAATGGCTTTTTCATTCCTCGCAATCAAATTTTCTTTCGTCAACATTGGAGTATCGGAGCGAATCTCACCAAACCGGTATGGGTACCATATTTCAGCCTGTTCATCAATGGCTTTTTCATTTCTCGCAATCAAATTTTCTTTCCTCAACATTGGAGTATCGGACCGAATCTCATCAAACCGGTATGGGTACCATATTTCAGCCTGTTTATCAAAGGCTTTTTCATTTCTCGCAATCAAATTTTCGTTCGTCAACATTGGAGTATCGGAGCGAATTTCACCAAACCGGTATGGGTACCATATTTCAGTCTGTTTATCAATGGCTTTTTCACAATGCAACAGCCATTGATTCAATTATCCATATCAATCACTACAAAATAAACTTTTTGCAGTAAAACGCATGTTGTTTTTTTTTCTTATGCCCCCTGGCTAGAATGTAATTTCAGACCAGGTCCATATTGGCATCGGGCAGAAGTGTGCGGCTCCGGTTTGAATAGCACCACAAGGGTCGGAGACCGTCTTAGCTAGTTGCCACTTCCATTTTGACATAGCAGCCCCAGGGGCGACATACCCGCTCCCACCCTCACTGACCTTCATAGCGGGATTTTCCGGTCTACGGATTGAACGTGCCCATATGCGGCATAGTCACGGAGGTATTTAACGGCGCGCGCCGGAATTCGACCCTAGCACCCTTAGCACCGAAAGCCAGCACGTTACCACAAGGCCACCTTCAGCCCTAAACGCCTGTAAAAGTTATCATTAATGCTTCCATAGAGACTATATTTAATTTTTGAGCTAAAAATTTTGCTTCCTTTGACGTTTTCATCCGAGAACTAACATTAAGAAAATTTCTTTACACCTCAAGCTATTATGAACAAGTCGCCATTGCAACGCACTGAAAAAAAAAAGCAAAAAAAAGCACTGGAGTGAGGTGAGAACAAAAGGCATGTCTGATCGATGACTGAATCTGGCAACAGAAAAACGTTTTCGTTTTGATTTTGTTGAGAACATTTTTGTATTATATACGCGCTGTGTGACTACGTATTTTAATATTTTCTAATGGGAACAAATGTGTATATGTTTAATACAAACGTAATAAACGTTATATATAAAAAAGAGAGGTAAAGGATAAAAACTTACGCAGTGACCCAGGGATGTTTTGTGACGTCCACTAACTGAAAAATAAAAAAACATGAAAATTACCACCGATGACTGAAACTAAAAGTTCTCGCGACTAGTGGCGGACCCAGGGGTGGGGGGCTAGGGGCCCTGCCCCCCCCAAAGAAATAGAAATTGCATTATTAATACTGATTTTGCATTATAAATATTTTTAACCGTTCATCTCGGTCCCCCCAAAAAAACAATCCTGGGTGCGCCACTACTCGCGACTTTAAGGATTTGTTAACATTGCTAACGGAGCGTCAGGGATAAATAAATTAACCAACCACAGAGCTGAATGCTGCGAACACGTAATGCGTCAAACCAATCACAGGCCATGCCAACAGTTCCGGAGAATCCCACCGCTCCGGAGGCAATGTGAACAAGGCTTTAGGAGTTCAACATAGACTTACAAATTCAACTTGCTAGCAAATAAGCCTTCTATACTCTGGGCAAGCCTAAGCTGACAATACTAGATATACTACAGCGAACAATTTACATCCGCAAAGCAAGTATCTCGCCGCCGCTACAAAATGTTGATTGCCATATTTGGCCTTTTATCGCCTACTGAAGATAAATTTTCCATCGGTTGCTTTCCAGCAAAGGGGAAGACAGAGTTTTATTTTCACATCACAGTTTGAACTAATTTTCTCATGTTAAAGTGCACCAACATAAATTTTCGAATTGTCTTAATTCCTATAAAAATTGTTGCTGGTTCATTTTATGATTTCAAATAGTATGTAGCTCTCATAGAAACCACGCATTCTTATAAATTACCTTGCCAATTTAAATTTTTTTGGGGGCTCTCCGAAATATGTGAAAAGGAAAGAGAGAGGGGGGGGGGGTTACTTACTATTTCCGGGGGTTACATACTATCTACTTATTTCCCGATGTAATGTGAGGGAGTTTCAGAAATACTCAGTAAAATTTTGAGTCATGTTTACTTTTATAAATACGGGATCATGCTAAAATTTATTATTATAGATGCAGATTTCTGGGTATTTGGGATTTTGCAATTGTTAGTTTTTACTTTCCCTGAAAGTGACGCGATCTGTTTCGGTAAATTTGCTTTCATTTAAAATAATAAGTGTGGCCAGTTATATTAATAATTGATGCAAATATAAAACAAATGGACTTTCAGAAACCGATGACAGCACGAATAAATGATAAAAATGACACTACTGAAGTGTGGTTTTTAATTATAGATTTTTTTTTCATTGCATGTATTGTACAGAGTTGATTATAATTAGAGACTCGGCAAATTCAGTTTTTGGATTTATGTGAAGCATTTCTTACATATCCTATTTTGTACAGAATTTCTTTCTTTTTCTTTTTTATTGGGGGGGGGGAGGGGGCGGGTATTATAAATAGTCGGTTCTAGAAATGAGGGATTAAACATAAAATGATTATATAAGACCTTAAGTTATGGAAACAGTATTTAAGCCAGATTTAATTTACAGAACAAAAGTATCTACAAATAAATATTTCTAGATTTTTTTATCAGTAAAATCATTTATGATTTGATCAAATTTTAATATCCTCATGCTCTATAGAAAGTATTGCAAGACTGTTTAGTCTCTACTGCGATATTGTTGGTCTCAGGTGTGTTTTAATTAATTTTAATCTAGAAAAGCTTCTGCTCCCGGTCGCTACTTGGAAAGCCAGTAGCTCTGTCATTCGTAGCGAGGAATTTTAGAATTTTTATGGTTTCTGAAATATTAAGGTGGAAGAATGTTTTAATGATTCCATTTCTTCGACCAGCATTTCGAGATTTACATCTGCATGTTTTACACTCTTCGTTTGGTCGTTATTCTGAATAATTTTTACATCTGCTAACGCAATTTTCTTTTAGACCTTTTTAAAATTTTCCTAATCTAATAGGAGAAATCGGCTTAAATCCGGTCCTGCCCTTTAAAGTGCTACGATGACTACACTAATGACCTCTTCTAATGAAAAATCATATGCATTTAATTTGTTTCAACACTTTATAAAATTTTCCGATTTTCCGCAAATTAACTAGGGAAATATTTCCATGGAGAAAAAATAAAAATTAAAAAAAACCCAGCTACCCCCCCCCCCCCGGGTTAACACTTTCACCGGGATATTCTCTTCGGAGGAAACCTGGGGTTACCAAAATTTCACATCCACGTTGAACGCCAGATGCTCCCGCCAAGGAAACGAAGCCTTGTGAATGGTCAGATTATTCTATGACGTTACATTCTCTCTCGCATGCTGTATTGCGCATTATTTACTAATTACATGATGCACAACATTTTTGCTGTCAAAATATGTCTACGCTTTAACAGTTAAATCATTATTTTAATGATTTAGGTCTGAAATGTACCTTTTATGAACTCTGTTAATAGGAAAAAGCGCGAACTATATCACAGTGGCGGAATCATACTGCTCTAGGGTCTTGCCTGTATTCAGCTTAGGCTTGCCCCGAGTATAGGATCAAATACATGGCAAGTTGAATAAAAATATTATAAGAGATTCTAATACCACACACTGACCACTGTAATATAAACGGAACCTGTACAACAAATGAAATCTTACGCTCATTGTCTAGCGAAAAATTGTTTGTCTGCTATCCAGTTGGCAAAAACGCAGCTAAGAAATGCGATATTTGAATGAATGCGGCATCCCTGACATGGTTACAATCAGAATAAAACCAATGTTACGCAATGATAGATATTTTCGAGGCGGTCGTTCTTATTAGCTGCCATTTGGCGATTTTCCTACGTTGGCGCCAAATTTTGGTAAATCTCTTGTAAAGCTATTCAGCATCCTTAATACAAGAATAAAACCCAAAGTTTTCGGGTATGAAATGACCAGAAAAAGTTGTAAAAACATGAACATCAGCTAACGAGAACTCGATATGTGGCAAAGACATATTGCAATGACCTAGAATTACACAGTTTGTTATGTACCAACTTTTCCCCACCATATATATATATATATATATATATATATATATATATATATATATATATATATATACAGGGTGTCCATAATTAAAGTCCCTCTTTCAAAAGGCTGCAAAAAAAGAACCACTGGTCAGAATGACTTCAAATTTGAACTGAATATACTGGAAGAAGGGGGAAACGATTTGGCATAATAAAAAAAGTTCCAAAATGTTACAGCGTCATCTATTGATACATTTTGGAACTTTTTTTTAATTATGCCAAATCGTTTCCCCTCTCTTCCAGTATATTCAGTTCAAATTTGAAGTCATTCTGACCAGTGGTTCTTTTTTTGCAGCCTTTTGAAAGAGGGACTTTAATTATGGACACCCTGTATATATATATATATATATATATATATATATATATATATATATATATATATATATATATATATATATATATATATATATTACACACACACACACACATATATATATATATATATATATATATATGTCAGGATTGCTTCGGATATTTGGTTTAAGACTGTATTACCGGATACTCATTATATTGCTTTCATAGCGGATACGAAATAAACAGAAGAAGTGTAAGAATTATAAAATACAGCAATGAAGGGTATCTCATAAATTAGTCTAGTCTCGAAAGCTGTGCATACTCACGGAGATTCGCTTGTTCGGCGAGACTTGGATCATGGCTCGCAGCAGCTCCTGGCACTCGGGAGGGACAAAGTGTGGAATGTGGAACACCCCACGCTTTACCTTTTCCAGCAGCTGCCGCAGGTTGTCGTCATCGAAAGGTAAGGCACCCTGAAAGACCAAGACATCACTCATTGCAACACTTGGGGGGAAAAAGAAATAAAGACAACAAGATGCAAAAAATTTTCAAAAGAAGAATCTATATAATGTCTGTGGTTCCGAAAAAGGTGCCATTTGTTGATTTTTTTTTTCAGGCTTAACTTATTTTTGGCGAATGCACGATGATAATGAGCTGACATGTGTTGTTCGTCTTTAAGGGGGTCCAAGACACAAAATTTTTCGAATTTCGAAATTTTTTATTTTATAAATTTTTTTTTGTTTCTTTTACGCTTAAAATGACGTTTAAATCATGTTTCTGTCTTAATTAGAACAGGATAAATTATTATTATTTTTTTCAACATTCTGATAGTAGCCAATCGTTGTTTAAACCTGCAAGTGCGTTTTTCAGCATGATGGGTTTTTTCCCAATTTCTCGTCTTTAAATTGTTATAAGTCAAGAACCGTTAAAGATAAATGGTCCAAACTTGGAACATGTCTTTTGCCAATATTTTACTTTAATTCTAATTCAGAAAATTTGAAAAAAATATTTACTTTTGAAAATATGATTTTTTAAAAATAATTTACATAATTTATTTTTGTAATTTTTAATCTAAATATGTTTAATTTCTTTAAAAATTAATATTTCAAAAAATGCTGAATCAAAATTAAAACATATATATTTCTGTTTTAATAAATGAAAAATTTTGAAATTCGACAAATAATATTTCGAGTTATAAAGATTTTAAATTGCCCCCACTTTTATTAAAAATTTGAAATTTTAAAATTTTTTTAAACTTTTTGAGAAATTTTATGATGTGATTTTTTTTACAAATTATATGGTTGACCATCGCAAAATAATTCAAAATTTTAACTCAATAAATAAATTTTTTTTAAAAATGTGTCCCGGACCTCCTTAAAATGGAGGTTAAATTCTAGAAAAGGATTCGAAATAGGATGAAAGACTAAACCGAACTGCATCCATCTTTTTTTTATTCATATTCCATACTGTATTCATCATTAAAGTTAGATGAAAGATGCTTTCGAATTTCACTGCAGATATATTTCGGCTAAAATAGGATTCTTTTACGATCGGCAGAACAATTGTAAAATTTGGCAGTAGTTTTGTTGTTTTGCTGTAGTCTGATAAAATCGAAATAAATAAAAAAAAAGGTACGAAGTGTTCGATCATTTTCGAAACATGTAGATGTCAAAGAAGCACTGTTATCTTAAAGTATCCCTAATTTCCTAGAATTTATCAAAAGCATTTTCTGTCCAGACCGAAGAAACTGAACTACTTACCACAAGTAAAGCATACAAAATAACTCCACAGCTCCAGACGTCAGCACGCCGGCCGTCGTATTTTTCTCCCTGTTAGAGCAGAAAAGAAAGAGAGTTAAAAAAACATGTCCGCATGAACGCCCGCGTCAATAACTTAGTAAAGGTAAACATAACCCTTCATCCGTTGTGCTCATGTGGAGACATACCTTTAGACGCTAATTGATAGTTACTGCGCATTTCAACTTTATGCAGTTTTTGAAGTGAAGCTTCGTTAGAGTTAGTTTGCTCGGGTGAGGCGAAAAATTAAACGCTTCCTCGAGCAAGAAGCTAAAGGAGGGGGGGGGGAGTCCATACCCTCTGTTTTAGTTTTTAATAATACAGTGGAACCTCGCATAACGAGCATAATTCGTTCTAGAGTCTTACTCGTAAGACGAAACACTCGTTAAGCGAAACAATTTTTCCCATATAAATTAATGTAAAATAAGATAATGCGTTTCATGCCAAAAAATGCTCAAAATTTTTTGACTTAACGTTTATTATTTAAATAAAATTACTTATACATAAATTCTTAAGGAGCAAAATCATCCATATGTAGCTTATTATTTACGAATTTATGACACATATCTAATTTTTTACTAGAAAGCTATCTAGCGACATTTGTTTTTCTCGGCGCTTCAAAATTTGCTGAAAATGTGTCACCGCATTGTCATTGAATATATTTATAGCACCCATAGCCACCGTCTTATCAGGGTGATGCTTTGTAACTTGCGATGCAACAGTTTCCCATGCTTTTATCATTTCTTTTATTGCGCCAGAAGATTGTTTCTTTGCTGTTTCTTCGTCCTTCTCCGCTGACAATCTCTCCTCTACAACTGCTTGCTGTGAAAGACACTGCAATTCTATGAGCTGTTCGGTGGTCAGCTCTTGGTTGTGCTCTTCCACAAGCTCCCCAATATCGTTGTTATCCTCCAGTCCCATGATATTTGCTTCTCGAACCATCCATGACTACCCTTAAATACTTATTTTTCGGCCGTTGATGATCCTGGTGACGTGAAGAAATCCGAGTGAAGTGCTCGTTATGCGAAAGGTTGCTCGTTAAGCGAGTCATTGTTTTACGATTTATTTTGCTCGTTATGCGAAATACTCGTTATGCGAGGTGCTCGTTAAGTGAGGTTCCACTGTATTTAGCAAATTCCGTGTTGATCCCATGTTCAAGCGTCGCGTGCCTTGCTTATAAAAATGTATTTTACTCTTATTTTCTCGGTAAATTAAACTGAGACCCATAACCAATTACCCATATTTTGGTCTTAATCGTAATTATGACCAACGTGAGCTTTTCTTTTTTACCATGCTTCAATAGTGCTTTCATTGACGTAGTATTTACATTGAACTACTATGATTTAGCTCCAGGTGTTGAGGGTTTCTTGTCAAATGCTTTACGTGTATTTGTCGAAATCCGGTTTGGTTTCCGAATGGGTACAGACGAAGCTGATTCCGAATGGCTACAGACATTCATGCCAACAGTTGGACTCGAACCCACGGACTCTGGTACCGAATGCCAGAGCCTTAGCCATTCAGACATCGTCCGGAGTCATAATGAACGAAAAGGATTTAAACGTGTGTTCATACTGAGCATATAAGATATCAAACGAATTATTCGCACAGCGTAAATATTATTGAATTGATGAGTCCATTGTTTCAGCGGAGTAGGCCGTTAAAAATAAAAAAGTATTTGGCGTCGGACATCCGTTAGAAGACGGAAAACAGTTTCTTGCTATCCATGCAACAAACTTATACTTAAAAGACGCTCATGGAGTTAAAAATTGGACGATTACACTACTAATAGCTACCTAGGCCAATGTTCACGTTACTTCCGGAGCTTGGCGTAGATTTCCTCCGTTGGCGCCGATATGGTTCATATGACCTGGGATTGGTTTTGATTCGGTCAATGGATTGAGCTCACTGAGTGGTTAAAATATTATCGCTGACGCTCCAGAAGTAATGTGAACAGGGCTTAATTCTCCTTCATATGGTTTTCTACGTTTGTAGACCGATAGATCGATCAAGCAGTGCAGTAAATATTGCTTCCCAAGGCTCTTTGTAGGGAGGCATATGCTTATTTCTTCAACACGAGTGTAAAATAATTTTTTATTTAACTTTGCTGCTATCGTAAAAAAATCGTAGGTGCTTTGATCTATTTCTGGCGGTGTCCTGTTCTAGCGGCCATAAATTTCAGATAAAACTGCATTTGCGAAGCTTTCGCATCAAATTTTGTGACGAAAGGAAACGCAATTTATTTTCTAAGGCAGCCACTTCACAGAGGTTAAATATTTAATTTTATTCCTTCTAGCATGAGTCCTTTAAGACCTTATAATCTCTCGAGTCATAATGGATGGGTTCTAATAATCCAGTATCTTGGCGCCATTTTCCTGTCCCTGTTTGTTTAACGGCCACCAAACCCTCCTCTGCATTAAAATCAGGATTAAAACAGTTAATATATGTTTATAATATGAATCTGGAAGCTCTAACAGTTTAATTGAAGCGTTGGGGATCCTTACAGGAAGAAGGTACATTTAGTGAAAGTAGTCAGGAATCAAATTGCTTTTACGAATCGTAAAATATCGTGTTTTTCTCTAAACTGTACTCCGTGATACAAAACGACATTTTTGACTGTGCTATCTTACTTCTTTTAGAAATGCCGTTCTTCAAAGGTTTAAAACACACTATACCACGCTTTTAAACCGTATTATTCACATTTAAAAATATTATCTCCTGTAAAGGAATTAAAAGCGACTCAAAAATGTCTTTCTCTATGACGGAGTACAAAAAGTTTAAAATAAAATAAAAAATCTCTCATGAAATATTTTCATATTTTTAAATCAAGTTCAAACACACAGTTCAATGAGGTTAGAGCAAAGGGACTCTGTACAATGTTCCGTTGAGAAACCGTCCATGGAATTTCAGCTGTGACATTTTTCATATCAAAATCCCGCAGTGATTTT
The DNA here is from genome assembly GCA_907164885.2 of Dolomedes plantarius. Lineage (NCBI taxonomy): Eukaryota > Metazoa > Arthropoda > Arachnida > Araneae > Dolomedidae > Dolomedes > Dolomedes plantarius. The sequence continues at coordinate 28,192,056 of OU015490.1, forward strand.
GTGGCGAAATGATATTTAAGAGTATATATATGAAACAAATTTTAATCCTTTTAAATACTCCTAACATGCTTTTTCCAAATTCGTTTATCTTATTGCAACAGAATACATCCCCTTAACCTTGGATTGCGACCTAAATTCAACCAATATAAATCTATTTTTCCCCTAAAGCTGTTACACGCGCGTACTATTATATAAGCATTATATAACGGGCATCGCGAGACCATCACCTCATATGACGCGACTTAATCACGTGTCCATTTCTGACAAATTAGAAGTTTGATAGACCCGTACTCGGGCGGGAGATTTTCGCGGCTCGATAGTCTTTTTTGTCTGCTCTCAACCTAACATGACGTGATTTCGAGCTCTCCGTCAAATAACGCGCGGCGTTGCGTCGCCGGGCTTCTTCCCGATAAACGGCCCCCGAACGATACTTTTCACGCATGTTAATCCTAAACTAAGTATGCAGTGTATAGATAATGAAGTATATTTAATCATCGAAAATACGGTGACAATAAAGAGACTGTTCCATCAGCTTAGATGTCTGTATTATTCGCCTGGATTGTCTTCCTACGCCTTTCCTAGTCACTCGCCATTGCCTGTTCCGGTACGACTACATAGTAAGATCAACTCGGCTACGGCTTGACCCGGATCCAAAAAACTAGGAAGTACGAACCTGTTGAGCTTCATCCGGTCAAGGATATTACATATATATATATATATATGTATATATATATATATATATATATATATATATACATATATATATATATATATATATATATATATATATATATATATGTATATATATATATATATATATATATATATATATATATATATATATATATATATATATATATTCATATTCTTCCTTCCACCCACCCTTTCTCCGAAGGAGACCCTATCCGTCGAAATAGCCCTCGACGATTCTACTGCGAAATGTAAGTCACGGGATGCACTCCGGCGACAAATGCTCGCGAATTCTCGTTTCATTTCTCGGGGAGAGACTTCCTGTTCATTTGTTAAAATAGACTAGGCTTACGAAAGCTCAACTATCACAGAAATGTTTAACAACCAAGGCACCGTCCAATTATATCTGTCATAAAAGCATCCTTATAGAAATTTAAGATTAAACCTATTTTTAAAAATGCTTATGGAACAGACTATCCTTAACAGACCTTAGGTAAAAAATATTCTAAATTTCAAACTATGAGCTAAAGTCTTCCTTTCAAAATAAAATAAACTCATGTTTTCAAAGAAAATTCAGCGAAGCTAAAAGTAATTTCAATAACAGTGAAACCTTTCTATGCCGGCCAGAAATATTTCAGAAAATAAGGGGCTGTTATGAGGGGAGGCCGTTGAAAAGAGATTTCTTCCATAATATTGTCTCTATGGAGACTTCAATCGGTTCTGAACAAAATTCGGTCGTTAAGAGGGCAGGTTGGCTGAAGAAGTTTTATTATATACTAGATGGTACCCGTCAAAACTTGACGGTTATTAAGTAAACATTCCAATAAAAAAAAGGGTTCATAACCTTATTAAAATATTAGAAATTCATATGAAAGCCACGCGTGCTGGTAATTTAGAAATATTCAATAAAACACTTAAAAAAAATGTAAGAATATTTTGCGGTTATATTATGTATTCGCTTTGAAAAGCAAGCTACCGTACAGACATTTTTGAACATACCACTATCCATGCACCGAGTTTGCAACTTTCCGAAAATACAAAATTTGATATTATTGTAATATCTGGTTAAAATAATCCCTATATATAAAACGCGTAGGTATGCGGCACAAAAATCTACGATATTTCTACACTTCGAATGGCAACGGCTGCAACTACCGGATGTAAACAGCGGCTGTCCGCAATTTAAAACCGCGTGTGTGTAGTGGCCGCATAAGTTACAACCGCTGATCTTTTGACAATACATGTTTAGACCTATCAAATCCAGTGTTTAACCATGGACAGTTGTATGTAGGTTTATCTAGAATCCATTCTTTTGATTCTGTCGCTTTAGTATCTCCTACTTTTGAAATACTCAAATCTGTATATCAAGAAGTTTTATGAATATCATAGTTGAAATCCACACTATATTTTAAGTACTTGCTGAATTTTTGCTCCATTTTATAAGTGAGGAAATTTTCCCAAGAATTTATTATTTAATATGATTAAGTGTAGATATCTGAATTGTGAACACTAATACATACAGAGAGTGATGTAATCAACACTGTATTTAAAATTTCCCCCCAACAATTTCTTATTTCTTGTAATGGTAAAGTGTAGATATCTTAATTTTGAAAAATTGCTGAATTTTTGCTGAATAATTGATAGGAAAATTTTATAAATGAAGAAATTTTCCCAGCAATTTATTATTTAATATGATTAAGTGTAGATATCTGAATTGTTAACAGTAATGCATACAGAGAGTGATGTAATCAACACTATATTTCAAATTTTCCCCCTGCAATTTCTTATTTGTTGTAATGATAAAGTATAGATATCTTAATTTTGAAAAATAGTACATACAAAGAGGGATGTAATTTTTAAAATCATTGATGTGGGCTTTCTCAGTCTTATCTTTAACTCTGTTCTAAGGTAATAGAAATTCACATTTTTTGATCACGATGTTTTAGAATCAGCTTAATAGAGAATACCCCTTAACAACATATATTTATGATGACAGGTAATTGTAACATTCCTTACATATGTCACTTTCAGTTGCGTTGTTTTGCAAAAGGAAATTTAAAACTAAAAGTGACCATGCTGGTCACGCAGTGGCTAGTATGGTTAAAATATAAATATATATATATATATAAAATAAAAAAAAGATGAATGAATGACTAACTTCATGTTTACATTTTCATGTCCCGAATATATAAAATGAATACTTGTTATTAATTTAATTGAAACGCTATGAAAACGTGAAAGGTATCGGAAAATTTACAGACTTTTAAAAATTTAAGAAAATTTTGCCGTTATGTTAGGTATTCGCTCTGAAAAGCACACTACTATACAGTACATACCGTAGATAGTACATGTAAAAACGTGATGAATGAATGACTAACTTCATGTTTACATTTTCAAGTCCCGAATATATAAAATGAATACTTGTTATTAATTTAATTGAAACGCTATGAAAACGTGAAAGGTATTGGAAAATTTACCGACTTTTAAAAATTTAAGAAAATTTTGCCGTTATGTTAGGTATTCGCTCTGAAAAGCACACTACTATACAGTTCATACCGTAGATAGTACCTGTCAAAACTTGATGGTAAGTAATTGAACAGTTCCAATAAAAAAAAGATTCATAACCTTGTTAAAATATAAGAAATTTTTACAGAATATTAGAAAATAATATTCTGTAAAAATGTAAACATGAAGTTAGTCATTCATTCATCTTATAAAAAAAAAAGATGAATGAATGACTAACTTCATGTTTACATTTTCATGTCCCGAATATATAAAATGAATACTTGTTATGAATTTAATTGAAACGCTATGAAAACGTGAAAGGTATCGGAAAATTACAGACTTTTAAAAATTTAAGAAAATTTTGCCGTTATGTTAGGTATTCGCTCTGAAAAGCACACTACTATACAGTACATACCGTAGATAGTACATGTAAAAACGTGAATATTAGAAAATAATATACTGTTTTGCAACCTGATGTGTTGCAATTTAGAACATTGAAATTTACTTGAATGTTTGCTGTCTGATTTGTTAATTTTAAATTGTTTTCTAATTTGAAGGTGAAATTTTTTAATACTTTTTTTATTAGATCTGAAAAATAAAGTAATATAATTCGAGAAAGTGGCACAAAACAAAATAATAAAATGTCCCCTTATAATCACCTGAAATATTGTTTTAAGGTGACTGCCTACATTTGGAGCCAATTTTTTTAAAAAATCATTTTTTAAAGATTTTTTTGTTTTTTATGGTAAAATAGCACTTGAAAATTAAAAAATAAACAAAAACTTGCCAGTAAATACCATACTTTTTTATAAATTGGTCAATTTGAAGTAATTTTCAATGAAAATTAGCTAAAATGCGACACATATGACAGTTATCTTAAATGACCCACAATCTAAGAGAAATTTTAAAATACAAAAATGTTGCAATATGAAAATATCCCCCGATTCATCATTCCTATCCTTATAAAAACAGCTCCAAACACAGTGGCGTATGCAGGGGAGGGGTTGATGGGGGTTAACCCCCCCCCCCATTTTTTCTGATTACATATATTACTTAAATAGGTTAAAGCTCTGCACTGATTGCTCAAAACTACTTTTTCATAGTAACCCCCCCCCCCCACTTTTGAAAATTTCGGCATAGGCTGCTGCCCAAACAAAAACTATTTAACTATTTATTATTATGCATCAATTATTCAGCGTCATTTCATTAACAATAGCATCTAAAACATTTCCCGAAAATTTTATCAAATTATATGTATTATTGTGTGAAATATCATGATAACGGTAAAGATTAGTGCTAAAAACATAATTCTGAGAAAAACTCAGTTCAAGTTGTTTGCCACTTCAATTTTGTAGCAGACATTTTTTAAAATAGCTATAACTCTGCTTCTAATTGATGTAGAATGAAAATCCAAACGGTTTTGAAAAGAGAAAAGATTGAATTGCACGATTCCTGGAAAAAATAAAATTGACCAAAATAGTCAAAAAATGAAATTTTCAACGTAGGCAGTCACCTTAAAAGATACACTATCATCGCAATAGAATGCTTTACTAAAAATTATTACAGTGAGGTTTTTTTTAAAAAATATTGAAGTTTATAATTAAAAAAAACGTTCTTGGAAAAAAAAGCACGCTTGCAGCTGATTTTAAAATCCGACTTGTACAGTCTAACTAATGCAGCCAGATATTTAGAAACAATACTGCTAATTCAATCTATTTCAATGTAATATAAATATTTTATATAATCATGTATTATGCTATATATATGTATAAATAGGCTATGTATAAATATATTAAACAAAAATAAAATATATAAATAAAATCAGATTAAAATATCATGCAAATTATTCACGTGCAAATAATTTTTGCCTGTGTATTTCAATTTAATGTACATATATTATATCTTATGCTATATATATGTATAAATAGGCTAAGTATAAATATATTAAGCAAAAATACAATATATAAAGAAAATCGGATTAAAATATCATGCAAATTACTCACGTGCAAAAAATTTTTGCACGTGTATTTCAATTTAATGTACATATATTATATATTATGCTATATATATGTATAAATAGGCTATGTATAAATATATTAAGCAAAAATAAAATATATAAAGAAAATCAGATTAAAATATCATACAAATTATTCACGTGCAAAAAATTTTTGCACGTGTATTTCAATTTAATGTACATATATTATATGTTATGCTATATATATGTATAAATAGGCTATGTATAAATATATTAAGCAAAAATAAAATATATAAAGAAAATCAGATTAAAATATCATGCAAATTATTCACGTGCAAAAAATTTTTGCACCTGAATATATTTAATGTACATATATATATTTAATGTACATATATATAATGACATTATATCTTATGCTATATATATGTATAAATAGGCTATGTATAAATATATTAAGCAAAAATAAAATCAGATTAAAATATCATGCAAATTATTCACGTGCAAAAAATTTTTGCATGTGTATTTCAATTTAATGTACATATATTATATATTGTTAAATATATATATATATGTATAAATATATAAATATATGTATAAATATATATTAAGCAAAAATAATATATATAAACTAAAGAAATTCTGATTAAAAATCATACAAAGTTATTGAATCGTTACTAAACACGTATTAGATGTGGAATATATAGAATTCCATGTGTTGTAGATGCAAAAAATCTGTATACTGAAGATTTGGCCTTTTGAACCGGCTAGCTTTTGTGACGTACAGTTTGGAACATATCACTGCGCATGCGTCAAGTTTGCAACTAAATTCGACATTATTGTAATATTAAATTGTAATACTGTATTGTAATATATATTATATATTATGTATTAAAAAATATATAGTATATATTAAAATATATATATTATATATGGTTAAAATAATGAAAACCTGTTTTACTGTGAAAAAAATTCTGATTCAATTTTTCTTAAATTAACGAATCACGGTGAATGAATGACTCACTTGTGTTTACATTTTCAAGTTCTGAGAAACACTATGATAACGCGAAAGGTGGCGGAAAAGAGATAATTCTCTAATGAAGAGATAATTTTGAAATAAAATTGATCGAAATAAAGTTGATTTGTGTCGATATTACGCTGTTTTAATTACAATTATTTGGGTTTAGTTGGCAAATAATCTTTTTGAACTTTACTTTTAACTTGTTAAGCCTAACTCATAAAACAAAATGGATGCCAAATGGATGGATATGAGGTGGTCGCTCCGGACGCGTTACGGACAGAGTCGACTACAGAACACGGCAACTATTATAAGGATATATATATACACTGAAGTGCCACTGAATTAGGGATAGCAAAGCCTATGCAAATTGTGTAGCGCTGCGCATCATGTATGCGCAAGTGAGCGCGCTGTGGTAACTGCATATATAGCGCGTACTGTGGTTGTTCTGAATTAGTTGTTGGAATTGCCAGTATGGGTAAACTGCCTGATTTAGACGACTTCGATCGCGGACAAATCGTAGGTGCGCGACGCTTGGGCCATTCAATTTCCGAAACTGTCAGACGGCTAGGATTTTCAAGGTCGACAGTGTCAAGAGTATACCAAGAATACATGGATGGTGGAAAAAAAACTAGCGATCGGGCAAACTGCAAAGGACAATTAGCCTTGACAGTGCGTGGTGAGAGACGGCTCAGGCGTATTGTACGTAGCCAGCGAAGCCAAACATTAGCTCAAATTACCACCCAGTTTAATGACGGTGCCAGTCGTACAGTCAGTAAACGGACTGTGCAACGCTCGCTTCACCGTATGGGTTTCGGGAGCCGTCGACCTACGAGAGTATCATTGCTCTATACTCGCCATCGGGCTGCACGTCTTGCCTGGGCAAGAGAGCACAGAGACTGGAGTGTAGAGGACTGGAAACGAGTAGCATGGAGGGATGAGTCTCGATTCCGACTACTTAACGCCGACGGGAGGCTGAGAATATGGCGTCAGGCTCATGAAGTCATGGATCCTGCATGCCTGGCTGGAACTGTACAAGGGCATGGTGGCTCAATCATGGTCTGGGGTGTTTTTTCGTGGCACAGTTTGGGATCTTTGGTGCGTGTACCAACCTCCCTCAATGCAATTCGGTACGTAGAGTTGCTGGGTGATCACCTCCATCCGTTTATGCTGTTCTGTTATCCGCACGGTAATGGAGTTCTCCAGCAAGACAACTGTACCTCTCACAAGTCCCGGTTGGCTACTGGCTGGTTGGATGAGTATTCCTCTGACTTTTCTGTCATGAATTGGCCACCTAGAAGCCCAGACTTAAATCCTATTGAGCATCTTTGGGATGTTTTGGAACAAGGTGTGAAAGGCGATCACACAGCACCAAAGAACCTTACTGAATTATGGACAGCTTTAGCCAATATTTGGCAAGCCATTCCCGTGGAACGTTACCAGAAACTTGTTGAATCTATGCCTTTTCGTGTGGCAGCCGTTATCAAGGCCAGAGGAAGCCCAACTCGTTACTAGGTAGGTATCCCTAATCCAGTGGCACTTCAGTGTATGTATATATATATATATATATATATATATATATATATATATATATATATATATATATTTCTTCTGTCCGTGTGTATGTCACTGAACTCTTCCTAAACGGCTGGACTGATTTTAATGAAATTTTGAGTGTGTGATTAAGTTGATTCGAGAATGGTTTAGATTCACAATAAGACACCCCTAGCACGGCTAGGGGGGCAGGGGGCACATGTAAAAATAATCGAAAACGACTGATATCAATGTCGAATCCATAGTTTTTGGGGTCCCTGAGATTAATAGTGTAGCGAGGAATTCGTTCCAGAAATAGATAATTTGGTTGGGCTCATAGCGCACGTTAAATTAATGATATCTCTAATTCTAAATAGTTGTCCCTTAAAATAAAATAGCGTAATTTCTATACCGTTCCCTCGTCGTGTGTGTTCTTGAGAATTTTAGCCGTTGCCCATTTCTCTTAAACCGTAAAACTCCATCTATAACAAGGTGTTAGTCAAAGGATTCCCTTGTTAAGTTTCTTTAAAATGCACTTTTTATGGCTGATAATTGCAGGGTGTGTCATGTGGACATCCAACTAACTTTTGTCCACACACGCCGTGTAAGTTAGCTCACTAAATTGGCCCCATAAAATCTGTTGTAAGTTAGAAATATATGGCGTTCTCTCCTTATTCCTTTGTCCAAGAGAGGTTTTTCCCACGTGTGAATTTGGCGACAGCTTGGCGTGAAGGCACTCTCCAACGTGAGCTTTCTCTCCTCGGTCAACCAATCACGCCGAGGCGCGAATTTTCGTCTATCAGGGCTAAACCATTCACGGGCCTTCATTTTGGCGGCGCGTTCGGAGTTTCTCCTCTTGGCGAGGCTTCGGCATGGCCGGGTTCTTGTTATTGGCCATTGAGCGCTCGCGTAGTTTTTTTCACTTTATTTTTTCCTCCGCGCTGAGGTAAGCTTCCGTACGCGTGGCACGCGTGGTCTGTAGAATTATTATTTGGCGCTTTTCTCGCTATGGCAACCTATGCTCTAATTTTTTTGCTCTGTCCAGATTTGAAAGAAAAAATTGAGACTTGAGATTTTTTTAAAAAACTGTTGGTTGTTTTTATCGAGCTCTCCCCAGGACGAGCCATTTTGGCTCTTTTCCTGCGGGAGATGGTATAGTTTTTTTTATTAGAGTCTTGGATATTTTTTTTATGTTGAAAGCTCAATAATCCCGAGCTCCTTTGTTATGTTTGTAGATATATTTTGTTGTTACCCAAGACGAGCTATGTGAAATGCTTTTTTTAACGAGCGCTTGTAAAAATGTTAATCAGGAGACGCTTCTTATAATAAAGAAAATTGTGTTCAACTAGAAGTTTTGCGGACTCGTTAATTAAGTACCTCTCAGCATGATGATTGTTCCTGACCTGGGTTCCTGAATCAACCACTATTTTTTCTGAATATTTTCGCCGGCCTACAGAGACTAGAGGAGATGTCTCCCAGCAATTAACATCCGCTCTTCTTGGAGCAGACTATGGTTCAGTCGGGCACATCCAGTTGCCGTGAAGGTGGTCTCTACACTCTACAACTCCGTAGTGGCCCTTATATATATATCTTGGCATTGCAGACTATCCGCGTAATTTTTAGGTTCCAGTGTAAATCATCTTTTATAGGGACTTATCCACGTGAACTTTTCAGACAATGGCCTTGAGTCACCGTCATAGGTTATGGTGACCAGAACTCTTCATTAGTGAAATAGAACTCTCCAACATAGATATCTTCAAAATATAGAATTCTTCCCTATAAATAGTGACACTCCCAATGTCGTTTAAGTGCAGTTTCAGTCCCCCCTCCATTAGCATAAGGGGGCAAGAGGGGATGAAGAGGGAATATAAAATCTCCAAAATGACCGAGAGTAGTGTCGAATCTATAGTTTTCGGGGACGCTGAGATTAATAATGACACTCCCGATGTCGTTTAAGTGCAAATTCAGCCCCCACCATTACCATAGGGGGTGAGGGGGGAAGAAGAGGGGAATATAAAATCTCCAAAATGACCGAGAATAGTGTCGAATCCATAGTTTTCGGGGTCGCTGAGAGGAACAGTGGCAATTCCAATGCCGTTTAAGTGAGAGTTCAGCACCTCCCCACCAATCAAAGTTAGGGGGGGGGGCGGGGAAAAAGATAAAATGACCAAAATGACCGAGAGTAGTGTCGAATCCATAGTTTTCGGGGTCACTGAGACGAATAGTGACACAACTGATGCCGTTTAAGTCCAAGTTCAGCCCCCCCCCATCAGCATTGGGGGAGGAGAGGGGGAAGAGGGAAAAATTAAGTGTCCGAAATGTCCGAGAGTAGTGTCGAATCCATTGTTTTCGGAATCACAGAGATGAATATAGGAAACTAAAAGTGTTATTTATAATCAAGTTTTGAGTTAAATAATAGAGTGAATTTGTAATTTTATTTTATCATTTGTTTACTTTACATATATTTTTAAATACCCGTAAATAAAATTACTTAGATTTTACACTATAGGTAGAATTCATTCCTTTTCCTGTGTAGTAAAAAATTGAGATTAATAAATACCTGGGCAATGCAGGGTAAACAGCTAGTATATATATATATATATATTAAAATTTCAACACCAAGGAGTAAAGCAAATAACTTTACTCATTGTACGTATACAGCATAGAGGAAAAAATTACAAGTCTATGCCAACCTTCATCGATAGTAGTGGCTGGCGAGCGGTGGAGGCCCAGTCTCTCAGCAACCCATAATCAGATGTTTTCAATGGGTGCGAGATCTCCAGAACGTTCTGGCCGGATCAACAGTCGAGCAACCTGCGTGTCGAGGTAGGTCAGGACTCAACGGGCAATATGCGGTCTAGCGTTATCTTGATGAAACGTGACGTCTCCGAGGACCTGATGATAGCGCATAGCCACCGGCCTTAAGATCTGAGGAATGTAACGCTGGCTGTTCAGATTACCGACGACGCGAACAAGAGGTGGTCGTGTCGTGTACCCAATGGCTGCCCATACCATCAAACCAGGTGCAGGACCCGTATGTCGATATCGAAAGCCAGCAGACCACATGTGTTCTCCTCGGTGCCTCCAGACACGGATACGTCCATCACGATGCTGCACGCAGAACCGGGACTCATCTGAAAAGATGACGTGGTGTCACTCCTGTACCCAGTTTTGTCGTTGGGCGCACCACTGTCGCCGCGTGTCTTTATACTGCAGTGTGAAGAGAAGCCGCAGTAATGGTCGCCGTGCAGACAGTCTCTGGTGCTCCAGACGTCGTCGCACTTTCCGTGCGGATACTTGTGCTGCTAACAAAACTATTTCCTGATTGAAGATCCATGGTGTGGCTGTACGATCCTGCAAGTCCGACTTGAAAACATGTCTGTCCTCTCGGGCATTAGTGGCGGGAGGCCGTTGAAATCCTGCATGGCGTTCAGTTTGATCCTCCCGAATCCATCGATTTCATATTCGCATGGCAGTCGTTGGATTCCGGCCAATGCGAGTAGCAATATCGCGGAACGCTAAACCGTACCCTCGATAGGCTACGGTCCTGTCGCTATCGAATTCCGACATGCGCCGGTAACCGTTTCTCCTTATACGAGGCATAACACGATCTTCTCACAAACAAGCAACATTAAAATGCGATTTCCGAATGAGAAACCCGCTTCGTAACTTTAATTTTATACAGAGTTTGAGATGCCGTTACTACCTCCTGCGTCGTTCGATTACACTGAAATGTTAACCATTTGCATATCCCAGCATTTTCTTCCTTTCATGTGAATTTGACGTTTACGTCATCCCTCCTTCATGGTGTTGCATTTTTAATGGCCAGCAGTATATATATATATATATATATATATATATATATATATATATATATATATACAGTTCACTCTCTGTTTAACGACTTTCAGGGGACCGTGAAAAATCGTCCTTAAGTAGAGATCGTCCTTAAACAGAATTCGTGAAAAATTAACATTTCCTTTCACACTTTACAGGCTTAGGACTGTCAATATATTTCTTAATATA
>OU015490.1:28206299-28241299 GCA_907164885.2 Dolomedes plantarius
TTAAACATCTTGTTATATCCCATACAATGTAAATAATTCAACATGAAATAAAACGCATAAGGAGGGCATAGACGCCGAACAAATTAACAGAAAACCTACCCTAGCGTCGAAAACTTTAACTTTTCAATAAAAGATTGCGCAGTTGCAACAAATCCTCATACTTACAACAAATCCTCATACTGGTCTCGTCATCAGGAGGCCTAGCCAAATCAGTTACTTTAAGGGGTAACTTTCTGAATAGGAAGCAGGTCTAACCAAAATCTCGGGGCCTTGGGATGTCTTTTGGTTAGCCCTGCATCCTATTCAGAAAGTTCCCCCTTGAGGTAACTGATTTGGTTAGGCCTCCTGATGACGAGTCCAATCTCTAACCTCGATATATGGTTTAGTTCCGTTACCGATACAGAATCTTGTATTATGGTGCGTTGAGTCCTAAATGCGTGATGCTACATTCTTCCTGCTAATAATTATCTTGCTTTGTTGAATTATTTTACTTTTAGTTATATTTATCTTGTTATATCCGTAATACACTGCAAAAGTGCGAGATTTTTCGCTACGAAAACCCCGAGTAGTCGTTTCGGAACCGGTCACGTGATCATTTATTGCTCGGCACAATCGCTTTGCACGGATGGCGAGAAAATCATCTGTGTTCGCCAACTGATTTCCTACGCCAAATCTTTTATTCCTCTTCTTCTTATTATTATTATTATTTTTTTTTTTAGCTTGTCTATTCTATTGGACAAATTGATGAATGAATTGTTCTACAATAGAATTGACAAGCGTCGAATATCAGTTGGCGAACAGAAAGAAGTTTCTCGCCATCCAAGAAATATTTAGTTCATTCGTCAATTGTTTCGTTACAATAGACAAACTAAATCTAAACAGTATTTGGCCTTGAACATCAGTTGACGAACAGAAAGAAGTTTCTCGCCATCCAAGAAATATTTAGTTCATTCATCAATTGTTTCATTACAATAGACAAACTAAATCTAAACAGCATTTGGTCTTGAACATCAGTTGGCCAACATCAGAAAGCAATTTCTAGCTATCCATGGTAATCCACCGCGCCAAGCAAGAAATGATCACGTGGCTCGCATCGAAACGATCACTCCGCTACTGAGAAATGTGTCCATCTCGCGCTTTTGCAGTGTAGTTTTCTTGCTACAGTCTATTGAACATCAGTTGGCGAACAGAAAGCAATTTCTCGCTATCCATGGTAATCCACCGCGCCAAGCAAGAAATGATCACGTGGCTCGCATCGAAACGATCACACCGCTACTGAGAAATGTGTCCATCTCGTGCTTTTGCAGTGTAGTTTTCTTGCTACAGTCTATTGAACATCAGTTGGCGAACAGAAAGCAATTTCTCGCTATCCATGGTAATCTACCGCGCCAAGCAAGAAATGATCACGTGGCTCGCATCGAAACGATCACTCCGCTACTGAGAAATGTGTCCATCTCGCGCTTTTGCAGTGTAGTTTTCTTGCTACAGTCTATTTATTGAACATCAGTTGGTGAACAGAAAGCAATTTCTCGCTATCCATGGTAATCCACCGCGCCAAGAAAGAAATGATCACGTGGCTCGCATCGAAACGATCACTTCGCAACTGAGAAATGTGTCCATCTCGTGCTTTTGCAGCTTAGTTTTCTTGCTACAGTCTATTGATCTATTGAAGTATAGGCAGATGCTTTCTGATACCATCTAGAATAAAAATTCCGTGATCATTAGAATCGATTTGAATTAAGCTTTTTTACCTGGCATAAAATGCAATTTTTATTTCTTTTCTATTTTAGGCAGGCGGTTTTTTTACTATTAAAACTATAATAAGTTGCCGATTCTTCGGAAGAACTTTTCAGCTTTAAACTATCCATGCCTCATGCAACCTCTTAAGAAAGGTTTGCGTGTGTGTTAGCTTGTATGAATTATTCAAAAAGAAGTCGGGAACCTCTTTGAATATAAAAGTATATTCAAAATTTCTCTGCAAGTAAGGGTGCCAGAGAAAAAAAAAAGTTTTTTCAAGTTATTTCTGTTTTTTAACCGCTAGACAGCATCTCTATAAGAACACATGTAATCTATTTTTTTTAACTCACTGGAAAAATGTATTGCTTTAAAAGTCTACTAAGGAAAGAATTATGAAAAATTTATTCTTTGAATATTTTATTTATAGTAAGAAAAAATTCGCTGCCGGCCAAGAATTTTTTTATATTTATTTTTCTTTTATTATGCAGAAAATGTGAAAGAGAAGTTATTTATACGCTGTACAAAAAATATATATATTTAAGTCGTGACATTTTAAACAGACCTCAAGGATTTGATTAATTAAAGGGCGGAAAAAAAATCAGGTAATTCAGACTTAATTTTTTTTTCTTTTCTAATATAACCAGGATAAAGTCTTAATTACTCAGCTGATGTAGAAATAGAAAATTCCAGAACCCGATAATCCCGCCACCTATGAGAAGTCTGGTTGGTCTACCAGACACACGCGTGCACACACACCAAAAAGGAAAAAAAAAAGAAGTCAAATATCGCCAAATTGACCTCCAATCTCGCCTAAATTCTCGCACATTTCACCAAGGTTCACATATTGAAATCTAACGATCCATGACTGTCAATAAACAGTATTTAAACACTAAATACCGTTGGTACAGTATCACTTTAAAGCCCCTTTTAAGAGAAATAAACAACATTTGCGAATGTTTAAGAATATTTTAAGTTATTTACATAAAGATTTAAAATATTTCTTCAAAACCACGATGGGGTCTGAGGGATAATAGGTTTTGCACGAGTTACCCTCGAAAGATATATTCTTCGGCTCCTTAAAAAACATTCATCAAAACAAAGCAAGGTTGGTGTAAAGGAAAGGGTCAGAGGTTTTGAACAAGTTTACTATCTAAGAGGCGATTCTCGACCTTTATAAACATTTAAATTGAAAAGGGGCTTTAAAGTGATACTGTACCATTTAAACTTAAAATAATTACAAGATAAAAAGAACTTTTTCTATACCATGTTTTTAAATTTTCTGTTGAATCATATAAAATTGACAATTCTATGTACTCAAAAATACTTTTTAAAATTTTTTTTGATGAATTATCCCATCAACATGAAAGAAAATGAAAATAATTCGAAGTTAACTTGAGTTTCTCTTTTCGTTCCCGTCCCGGTCGATAGATGGCTGCACCAGTCTAGAAAACAAAATTAACTGAAAATGAATTCAATTCTGCTTAAAGATGGCTAAAAGTATTAAAATAACGCATTGTCATCGTGTTCTGGGCTATTCTAAAAGTTTCAAATGTCTAGCTAGTCGGGAAATTAGTCAAAAATCGATTGCAAGATTTGTATGGGACAAACACACACACAAACAAACAAACAAGAAAGCGAGTTAATAAAAACATGGTAAAAATCCTCTATATTCGTCGTTTTCAATCCGATATGACAACGGCCATCTGGTATATGCAAGTTTGCGGTATCGGTTATTGGTCTTGTTGTAAAATTGGTATCCATATACGGTAATACAACATAAAATCGCAAATTATAAGCGTTAACATCAGTCTTTGAAGTGACTTGCTGCAAAATGTTCCCCAGTTACGGTAACAGAGTAGAATTCCTACTGAATTAATTTATAGTAAGACTAGCTGAATAGGCATGCTTCCCTACGGAGTACATTTTAGGATAATTACAATGCAAAAATAATGAAATTGCCTTTTAAAGGATTTCCTTATGAACAATATTTTTTGTTTCTCCATTGGGCTGAACTAATATTACCAAGCTCGTCCGCGAACTTACGCGTGTGCAAGCTACGTAAAACTGACCGTGGGAGAAACAATTTTCTCTTAAATCTACGCCAGCGTAATTTAAAGTCTGAACTTGAGACTTATTTATCGTCATGGCGAAGCATACTTTGAGGGGAAATTGCACTTTTATATATAGGTTTAATTTAATATGAATAAAACATACTAATTTGAATTAAATTCTTAAAATATTTCCATCTCAATTAGTATAGTGGTTGAATTTTATCTGTCACAGTATTTTAACATTTTTTTGTCAAATTATTTCGGTGTTATGCACGTGACGCAAAATTAATTTGAAGTATCACACAAAAAAAGAAATCTCGTGATCAGCATTTAATAAATTAAAAGTCTAAAAATTAATATTTAAAAATTCACCCAAAATCAGAAAATAGAAGTAAAGATTCGAAAAATATTTCTTTTTTAAGGCCTTTTCATGATATTTCTCGTGATATGACTTTTATAACCCCCAGATTATTATTTTGAATGCAAACTTTTAAAAAGTTACAAAAGCTGCTTAAAAATTTGATTTAAAAAAATCCAAGAAGAATTTTTAAAAATCTTTCTTAGTGCACCCTTACACTATAAGAAGAATCGCCATGCAAAATTTCAGTTCTTCAGGTCCAGCGGTTTGGTCTTTGCGTTATCTATCAGTCAGTCAGTCAAGGACGTATTTTATATACATAGACGAGATAGTATCGTTTCTCAAAGTGACACCTCACGAAAATGGTATCCAATTAAGATTATAAACGGGAATACGAGATGGCATCGGTCATCGAAGTGGCCTGATATAAAAATGGCGCCATATTAAGGTAACACAATATAAAACCCTCTCATTGAAATCTCATTGAAATACATAGCCTCTCATTGAAATACAATGTAGACCCAACCATTCGAGGTCTCATCTGTTCACGCTATCTCACATAATTACTATAGTACTGTTTTATCATAAAAAATAATTGCAAGATAAAAAGAACTTTTTATATACCATGTTTTTAAATTATCTGTTGAAATATATAAATTTGACAATTCTATGTATTAATAAATACTTTTAAAAATTTTTTTTGATGAATTATCCCATCAACTCGAAAGAAAATGATCAAATACGTAATCAATCGTTTAGCTCGGGAATTGGAAGTTAACTTGAGTTTAACTTTTCACTCCCGTCCCGGCCGATAAATGGCTGCACCAGTCTACGAAACAAAATTAACTGAAAATGATTCAATCCTGCTTAAAGATGGCTAAAAGTATTAAAATAATGCATTGTCATCGTATTCTGAGCTATTCTAAAAGTTTCAAATGTCTAGCTAGTCGGGAAGTTAGTTAAAAATCGATTGCAAGATTTGTACTGGACAAACACACAAACAAACAAACAAACAAGAAAGCGAGTTAATAAAAACATGGTATAATAATTGAATATGACCAAGAAAACTAAACGTTATACGTATGAACACGTAACGGAAAAAGGTTACAGGTGTGGGACAATTATTTCACAACACACACGCGTATGTATGTACGGTAACCGAGACGGAAACGCCCAGTGATCACTGGAACGAACAGCTGCATGACGTCACCACGTTCTCACGCGGAGTGCAAGAAGTGGGAACTCACCCTGATAACTTCCGGGCACGCGTAGTGCGGCGATCCGCACGACGTCTCCAGCATGGCGCCTTCCATCTGCAGCGAGGCCATGCCGAAGTCCGCTATCCGGATGTTGTTCTTCTCGTCCAGGAGAAGGTTTTCAGGCTTTAGATCCCGGTGGCTGAAGTGAGAAGAAAAAAAAAGTTTATTCATCAATGAAATGTTACAATGTACTACAATTGTCATAGGGAAGTAATTATCTACCAGTTGGTACCCGTCAAAACACGAGGGCTAGATAGTAAATAAATGTACTAATGCACTAATTATACTTAACACATCATTGCCAAATGTTGAAAATCATAATGCGCAGAAACAAATTAATGTGTTTAAGCGGCCTTGAGATTAGTATCTAAAGCCAAATTTAAAAATGTCACTGAGCATACACAGAAAGCAATTTTTTAAAATGCAATTTATTGCTAACTAAACAGCGCGAAATAAGAATTTTCAATCAGGTTTAAAACATAATTGTTATATAATTAAAAATGGCGGAGAGAGATCTAGAGAGACTTCTTTGGATAAATGTGTTCATCATTAAAGCGTGCCAATGAGCACGCGCAGAAACAGTGAGTTTCTAAAGACTTGTCACTAAGATTTAAACTTGCCACTGAGCATACACAGAAATATTTTTTTTATTGTAAATAATCGCTAATGAATAGAAATTGCGTTTACAAAATCCAAATTTCACAAATCTACAGATCGCAATCTTTCGTTTAAGACCAAAATAAAGTAAATTGATGCAGTAGTTTTTCTCACGGACTGCCCAAAAAGTCGGATTAGCAACTTAAATATACAGATTCATAATTACAGGCAGCTGTGTAGTTTTTAACGCTGTCAGACAGATGAAATGGTTTATTTCTTTTGGAATGGCTTCCGTACGATTTGTCTTTGGGAATCTTTGAACAATCTGCCCATTTAAGTGCCTTTGTGCACAGATATTTGTACATGACCGTCATTCTAAAGTTTTTGCACGATCTGTCGATCTAACTGTATTTTTACAAGGATCATAAATCATTGCGCATGCCTGTCTTTGAAAGGTCTTATGTATCATTGCACATCCTTGTCTTTGAAAGGTCCACCGATCTATTTGCTCCTGTACACAGATGTCTTATTTCTCACGTCACGATTTTTGTACGATATGCCGATCTGTCTATGCAAAAATCTGTCAGGCTTTGTACATTTCTGTGACTGTATGGTCTTTGTACGATCTGAAGATCTATCTGCCATGTAGAAAGGTCGCTGATTTCATTTGCGAATGAGTTGTCATAATCGTTTAGACCATTCCCTGAGATAGAGAGCCATCGGTAGGCTGGAAACTGGCCAGTCTCAAGCGGAGGTCGCTCGGTGGCAACAATTGGCACCAAATGCGGTATCCAGGTTATGGCATCAATTGGAAGCAAGTGGTACCATCAGCAGGAGGCCCCGCCAAGACCGTCCAAGAACGACGACACCTGCACGTGATCATTACGTGGCATTGACAGATGACGGCTAGAGAGAACTTGAGAGACTATCTCCGGACCTTGCTTCTGCGTTTGGAGAAACAGTTTCCAGGCAAACCGTACACTTTTCCACTGTACACATACGCAAACTGTATATGTAGACACTTAGCAGAGAGGAGCCTTTACAGTGGTATACCCCACTCTGACCAAATCGCACAAGAGAGCCCATTTGTCGTGGAGCCGAACACGCCGTTTTTTGGTGACAACAACTTTGGTGGCACATGTTCTTTTCACTGATGACTCCAGATTCAGTACACAAGGGTATTCTAGACGAGAATTTATCTGGTAGACAGCCTGGGACCTGCTGTCATCCCTCCACCACAAAGAAAATCGACCCCTTTGGTGGTAGGGGAATCTTTGTCTGCAAAGGCATCATGTTGGGCAGTCATACACCGCTGCATAACTTCAATGCAGGCTGTGGTACCTCACAGCGCTATAGAGACGAGGACCTTGAAGCCTAGATAATGTCCGGGGTACATATTACCATTCCTTACATGAATTCACGCCATTACATCGTTTGGCGGCGCCTGATTGGTCAATTGAGTTTGTATCGGTATTTGTGTATTTGGTGCGCTCATGCTTATGAAAGCATGTCTGTTTTTCAAGAATCAAAACTTCCATCACTATTTTTGGTAATTTTTAGAAGAGTATTTATAATTTTCATTTTTTAAGAGTAAGGTTAAAAAACAAAAGTGTGCAAAACAGCAAAAAATACATAATTTGCATCTTGCAATTAAGATTTAAATTAAAAAAATAAACAATTTTTTTTAAAAATTCAACATTTAAATTTAAAAATAAATAAAGCTTTCTTTTTTTATTTATTCAACATTTAAATTTAAAAAAAAAAAGAAAATATCTTTCCTTCTTTATAATTCAACATTTAAATTTAAGAAAAAATTCAATTTTGAGTAATATTTACTCCATTTTATTCTACTCCTAAAATTTTACAGTGAAATTACTACGGAAATTGGTAATTTCTTAAAATTTTCCATGCAAGAAAAAGAAATATGAAGGCATTTCTGGCGAAAATTTCTTTTACAAATAACTTGTCACTTTAAATTACTTTTATAGGTGGCGCTACTTAAAAAAATTCACTTTCCTTGTAAAATGTGGCGAAAAAAAATTTATAAAGATGAAAGCAACTAAGAAATAGATTTTATCTCATTTAAAATACGCTTAGAATAAAATATTATGCAATTATCGAAATGAAAGCAACTAAGAAATATATTTTAGCATTTATCTCATTTAAAATGCGCTTAGGATCAAATATTGTGACAATTACCGATGCAAACTCAATTGACCAATCAGCAGCCGCCAAACGATGTAATGGTGTGAATTCATGTAAGGAATGGTAATATGCGTCCGGGGTGTCACCGGTCCCAACTTCCTTTCTACGGCCGATCTCACCTTGTCGACGATTTCCTGGAGAAAGAATATACTCGCCATATGGAATGACCAGCTATACAGAGGGACCTAAGTCTTGTACAGCATGTTTGGGAGTGTCTAGAAAAAGCCATTGCACGACGTAACGCCCTTCGCAGCACTCCAGGCGTCAAAATCTGCGCTTTTAGTAAAATGGGATTTGTTGCCACAATTTATTGATGTCGTCATTAACAGTTTGACGGGTCGTTTTGCGGTTCGTGTAGCTGTGCAAGATGACCACATCACCTAATAGACACATACGCAAAATATACGCGGAGGATGGATACGTTCCGGAGATATGATGCATCATGGTTTAAGCGTTAAGGTCTCATTTGTATAGTGCCAACAATTTACCTCTTATTCATCTTGTCATGTTGTCATATGCTTTCTCAATGTATGAGCCATCTCTGTACCAAATTTCGCAGCTCGCAGCAATAAATCAATTATTCCTCCAGATATCACATACTTTATGTTTGTGACCTTAATTTTGAAGTCTAGTGCATATATATATATATATATATATATATATATATATATATATATATATATATATATACATACCGGATGGGCGAAAAGTCCATATAAAAATTCATAAAAACCGGAAAAATAACCAAAATAAAAAAGGTTTGCAGGGTTAGCATCGCTAGGTCACGGGATTTTTTAAAGACAGGAAAAAAAATAACTAAAAAAACAGCCGACAGGTGGCGCTGGTACAAGCAAATTCTGTGGAGATATGGAAATGAGACGGTTATAAGAATGTGCGCTCATAATCCACAACCAGTTCACCGTTGTTCCGCGATCAGCCGAGAGGTGTCATGTATATATCTGGACCTGCTGCACTCTACCGTTGCTGGATTTGTCACTAGCCTGCAATACCTTATACCCTGAAATGGGGGTCATGTGGAACACCTACTGCTGCAATAAACGATTTAGAAGCATACTTTTCGTTATTTGCGTATCTTTTCATTCACTTGTGTAAGTCAGCGCCACCTGTCGGCTGTTTTTAGAGTTGTTTTTTTTCCTCTCTCAAAAAAAAAAATCCTGTGATTTAGTAATGCTAACCCTGCAAACCTTTTTTTATTTTGGTTATTTTTCCTGTTTTTGGGAATTTTTAAAATTTATACGGACTTTTTGCCCACCCGGTATATATATATATATATATATATATATATAATAAATAAAATATTATTCCCTCCATTCTAGCATTTAAATTCCCTTTCCTAAATCCAATCCCCAGTAATATTACTTTATTGCTTTAAAACCTTTAGCAACAGAAATTCCCTTGAATCGCATGCCTTTCCATTCCTACACGTGTACATGTTAGAATTCAGGCGTGGGTTTGCATCGCGAGCCCCAATATTTGCTGACTCTATAAAATATAGCCACATGTATTTTTCGCCCTCTCGTGTGTAAGGTTCAATGGTGATAATCGCTTCCTAGCCGTCTTCTGAAATGGACGGATGCATTTTTGTCGCTCTAATAAACGATTCGGACAGACTGCATCAAAATTTTAATTGCTTTCAGGCTGAGTCTAGCTTCAGCCTTGTAAATACGAGCTAGTTTTCCTTTTCAGCTTGTATTTTAAGGACGTGGTGAAATGGGTGTATTACACACACATATATATATACGAGCGATTTTACCGAATGCGCCACGATGACATGCTGCTTTATTGAGTAAATAGAAAAATATTCGTACTATGATTACTGGAAAGTTGCTATGGGTTGGTGAATATACATGTATTTATGCAGTAAGAGGAGTTTTAAATCAGAAATAAGTTAGCAGGATAGAAGCTTAGTCTTTAACTCTTCAATAGACACAAAGACATAAGCGAGGGGGATTGCAGTAGCGATTAAAAAAGATCTCGTGACACTTAGCGTGGTTGATTCGAATTCTCCATCGCGTGTGAGAGTGTCAATATGCCGTTGGATCCGATTTATTTTAGAGTATAAAATCTGACATGAAAGATTATTATTTTCATTTATTATTCTGGTTTAGTATATGACTTGAAACTTTTTGATTTTATTTATTTTTATCTTTTCACTCGCTGTTTGCCAGCTAACCCTAACGTGGACTCCATATTCACAGGGGTGACTCCACAAAGAGTAACAGCTTACATTTAGTTTAAAAAATTGTTGGTTTTTTATTAATTAAAAATTAACGGTAATCAATTTCGATTTTGGAAGTTCTTAAGTCCCTCGGCTCTTTTTAAAGACGCCTGTATGTAAAATTTCCCGATCGCTGCTTCTAAACTGTGGATTTCTATATAATTATAGACAGGCAGACAAATTTTCACTTTTACATATTACATATATATATATATATATATATATATATATATATACACTTTTACATATATAGTAGCATATTAATAACGATTTTTGAGACTATGATTGGTAGGATCAGTAAATTTTCCATCAAAACTTGAAGATTATTCTACCCATTCTGTGCTTTGTCGTGAGAGATGGACAGCACTCAGCACACGCTTAACTTCAAAGAGCTCAAAAAGCTGTATATGCGAGTCCCAAATCGACCCTTTGTGCATCATTTTGAACCGAAGTCTTAAAAACAGACTTTCTCCTTCGGATCAAATCATGCTTACCATATGCAGTGGCTATGGCAGAAGTCTAGTGCTGAGATGATTTGTCGGAAGAACTTCCGGGCCTCTTTCGGGGTGAGCCGACCCTTTTTCACTAGGTAGTCGAATAGTTCACCGCCCGATACATGCTCCAGTATCAAGTACCTGCAGAGAAAAGAACACAAATCAGTTAAGACGTGGCATCTCCATGAAATTATACCATTCCATTCGTATACCTCCTGGGATATGTCCGTTATCCTTAAAAAAGGATTGTACTTCAACAGTATAGTTATAAAGTATAACCTAGTGAGTATCACATAATTTCACACACACATACACATATATATGTATATATATATATATATATATATATATATATATATATATATATATATATATATATATATATATATATATATTCATATGTATATATATATATACATATATATATATATATACATATATATATATATATATATATATATATATATATATTTATATATATATATTATATATATATATATACATATATATACATACATACATACATATATATATAAATAAATATATATATATATACATATATATATATATATATATATATATATATATATATATATATATATATACATATATATATATATATATAATATATATATATATATATATATATATATATATATATATATATATATATATATATATATATACAGTGGAATTTCGATCTATCGTTTTCCAAGAGACCGACTGAACTGAACGATAAATGCGGGAAAACGATAGATGCGAGAACATAACAAACAATATGATCGTCGGACTGGATGAAATAAACGACACATACCGAAAAACGATGATTCGGGGAACGATCAATCGTTATGAGATCGCTAAACCCGTATTATCAGGAAATATGGTTAAGATGAAGCCAAAATTATGGAAGCTAACGTACTTTCGTAGACCATTAAGGTAATAGCGCCCTTTACACGTACGTCCTTTCGCGAGTGCTTGGAGCGTACGGGATTGCGCGCACGCTCCAAGCACTCTCGAAAGAGCGTACGTATAAAGGGCACTAATAGCACCCTTTATAAGCACGCTTTTGGAGTGCTTGGAGCGTACGGGATGGCTCGCGGGAAAACTTGCAGTACGCTTAAAAGCAGCTTTCCCTTCCTCTCCGACACCTTCACACGTGCACTCAATCGCGAGGGATCGTAATTTCACGCGAGAAAGAGCGTACGTGTAAAGGGCGCTAATGTTGTGCGCTTGATTGCTTTTCACGCATAAAGTGTGAATAGCAGATAAATGGATGCGATTAAATTTACCATAAAACTTGAATCTTCAGCCAGTAATAAACAAAAACAATCATCTACTAACAGTTTTTTTTATCATACCTCATTCATTCATATATATATATATATATATATATATATATATATATATATATATATATATATATATATATATATATATATATATATATTACGTGCTTCCTTAATGCATTAAGGAAATTTTGCTCGCTTGTTAACTCTTCACGCATAAAGAGTGAAAACCAACTAATTGACAGCAATTAAAATTCCTATAAAAATGCCGAACATATGGTGGAAGTTTCTTCCACCATTCACAAAAAAAATCTTCCATTCACGGTCTTTTTTCGGCGCAACTCCCAGGGAGCGAGCCAATGAGCCGAAACATATGTGGATAAATATAAATCAATATCAATAACGGAAACAATGACAGGTTGTTTTTTCTACTGCATTTAGCGCCTGCTTTGATTCAGAAATCAATATACCTTAGTGTACATCGCATCCCCTATCAGATGAATGTCACGGGGATTTTAAAAACGGCCAGGGCCTTTTCACGGATGAACTGTTTGTTAAAGCAGGCACTTATTGAATTTCTAGGCGCGGGAGAGATCAGTTTCGTATTAGATGGTAATCATTTAAAAGCAAGTGTTGGACTTTCCAACTAAAAATTGGGCTTCTCGAAACCCAGGAAAGTTTATGGAGGATGATGATTAGACAAAACAGGAATGGGAAGCTCCTAAATAACCACAATGCAATGTGTTTCGATCTCATGAATAGATCATCGTTACGTCCAAGAGCATGTGTCTGATTGTCTCTGCGAAAAGATCGCAAATGCGAGTGGGACTGAAATCTTTGATATAAATTTTTTTTTCAATGCGGAGGCACTTGTCGCGAAGACATTCACCTATAATTCACCGCAATTTTGCTGACCATTTTATTATGGGGGCGCCATATAGGAAGACCAGCATTGCCCCCTACGAAGGGACGACACAAACGGAGGCGTTTTAGTGGCGCTTCGCCAGGATTCGATCCGAGCACCCTCAGCACCGAAAACCAGCGCGCTGTACCACAAGGCCACCACGGCCCTCTTTGATATAAATAGGGGGATAGAAAATTCCAAGAGAAAAGGAGGGGGAAGGGCGAGACACACGGATGTGTTCAAGTTTTAGGAACCTCAGACCCCACACGGGATACACCCGTTAGCGAAGCTAACAGATGAAGCTGGAAAATTCGAGAAAAGTAGGGAATATATAATATATACCGGGTGGCCATAATTAAACTGACAGTGCTCACAGTGTTCTGTAGCGCGATCTATTTGCGAGAATGACGCCACATTTTGTAGGAAGATTAAACAAGACGGGGGACGAAGGATTCCGCGAAAAAATAAATTAGTTCCAAAAGTCACCGCTAGGGGAATATTTGGCGCTGTGTAATAGAAAATAGAGTGTTAACAAATACAAATTAATACGGAATAAAATTACGTTTTATTATGCACATTTTCTTATTTAGTTCAAGTGCAATATGGCAACACTTTTAAAAAAGCATAAAATCTACATAAACACCGATAAAGTCTCGTGATCTGCAATATCACGTACGCTGAGCAGAAGAAGAAGTTCTTTATTCAAATTTCACGTTACATCCATTGGCATAGTGCCAGCTGCTCGGGTTTTAAAAGGCAATGTGTTACGTTTCGAATCAATCGGATTGAAAGTTTATGTGCAATGTCTCCATCTTTAGTCGAGCGTGCGTTACTGGTCAAATTCTTTTACCTCAACCAGTGCAACGCGTCAGCCGCTCTTCGTGCTTTTAGAACGCACAAAAGAATGCGTAAAGGTAACGGTCCTGTATCAGTTAATGGGCTAAAAGCAATGGTTGCGACGTATCAGAAAACAGGTTCTCTGAAGGTTCAGTCAGGCAGAGGACGAAAACCTGTACCACAGGATACAATCGAAGCAGTTGCCACGGCGATTGTCGACAGAGGACCAGACAATATTGCTGACACCTCTAGCGCTCGTGGATTAGCTCGGAATATGGATATGCCTTACAGTACGGTATGGAAAATCTTACGAAAGATTATCAACTTCTATCCGTACAAGATCAGCCGTGTACAGGAGTTACTGTACCCCGACCATGATAAGCAATTGACTTTTGCTCTCACCTTTCTTGCCAGAATGGAGGTGGATGATGCTTGGCCGTGGAAAATCTTATGGGGAGACGAGGCCCACTTTTACCTGCATGGAACTGTGAATACCCAGAACTGCCGAATTTGGGATGACAAATCACCACATGCAGTCACAGAAATTCCCTTACATTCACCAAAGGTAACTGTTTGGTGTGGGTTCACAGCGGAATTTATCGTAGGTCCATCGTAGCGCCAAATATTACCCTAGCGGTGACTTTTGGAACTAATTTATTTTTTCGCGGAATCCTTCGTCCCCCGTCTTGTTTAATCTTCCTACAAAATGTGGTGTCATTCTCGCAAATAGATCGCGCTACAGAACACTGTGAGCACTGTTAGTTTAATTATGTCCACCCGGTATATATATATATGTCACGACTTGAATTTATCTTAATTGAGATAAAAAAATTCACAAAAAAATAAAGAGATGGAAGCACCTATCAAATCATTTAGTTCCTTATAAAACGTTTGCGCACGACCCTCTAGCATTTTTGGCTGCGGGAATTGAAAAAATCAAACGCAGAGCCTGGGTTAACGTGTCGAAGGAAAGATGTACGTTGAAGGATGAGAAGTTGAGAAATGGTGCAACAGCCGTTGTTTGATCTCAGGTTTTCAATAGAGTTAGAAGAAAAATAAATCTAAGTGATTATGTTGAAGTGTTATTCCTCCCAGCTTTCACAAATGATTACCAAAAGAAAAATTTATATGGTCAAATAAAGGACGCGTCATATATATATATATATATATATATATATATATATGTGTGTGTGTGTGTGTGTGTGTGTGTGTGCGCGCGCGTGTGTGTAATAATAACGCTCCACCATTATTAATTGCTTCTGAAAAGTAACGAAAATTCTAAATTCTCCTATCACTATAGCACAACCCCTATTTCAAATGGTGACTTAGGAATAAACGAACAAACCAATTATCCTATTCCCTTAATCGCCATGTGCCGAACATTAAAGTCATTTTTTGGACATAAGTCAGCGCCACGCATCTATCTCGTCACGCCGCACCTGTTCGGAAAATCTTGTGACGTTGAATCATACCTTCACGTCACTCCAAGACAGATGTCGATTCTAACCAATTTTACTAATTTTAAACTCCTAGCACCCCCATAGTATATAAAATATTTCAGGTCGTCTCTTCTAATGAAACTACCGCCGGTTATTAACGTAGGATTGCTTGCCTCGTTATTTTCTTTGTTTACGTATTTTGGTACTTTTCTGTTTAACTGTTTACTGCTACTGGCTTTGGCGCGCTGCCAAAATTATAACACGCGACGTAGGACGGAAACTTTTTTTCTTCCCGGAGGACCGTTATTGAGGAACGTAATCCTACGTTAAAAACGTTGAGAAGCGATTTTCGGCCCTTCTTTGCCTTGCTCTCGTTACTCTGTCCCTTGTCCGTGTACTGCTTCCAACTCTACTATGATGTAAATGTCTTCAGACTGCCCCGGCATTTTCCGGTGGTCACTAGTATTGTTTGCGCGTGTCCTGCTGTAAAGGTACCTGCGATTTGCCGGAATGTCTGCAGAATTATCAGGAATAAAATAACGTGCACTTCATCAGTGTTGTGTGGCCCCTTCAATGCCTCTCTTGTGTGTTTATTACGGCGACCACAACTACATGCGTGTGAATCCATTATCTGCACCGTTAAAGTCGTTTCATTATATATATATATATATATATATATATATATATATATATATATGTGTGTGTGTGTGTGTGTGTGTCGCATATATGTTTCCAGGCAGTAAATAAAAATAATGTAGACATCGATTATGTATCCATAATGTAAAAAGATAATGTAGCCATCCTTTTCATTTAATTGTGGTAATAATTACAAGATAAAAAGAACTTTTTATATACCATGTTTTTAAATTTTCTGATGAATCATATAAACTTGACAATTCTATGCATTAATAAATACTTTTTAAAAAAAATTTTCATGAATTATCCCATCAACTTGAAAGAAAATGAAGTTAATTGGAAATTAACTTGCGTTTAACTTTTCGTTCCCGCCCCGGCCGATAGATGGCTGCACCAGTCTACAAAACAAAAGTAACTGAAAATGAATTCAATTATGCTTAAATATGGCTAAAAGTATTAAGATAATGCATTGTCATCGTGTTCCGAGCTATTCTAAAAGTTTCAAGTGTCTAGCTAGCCGGGAAGTTAGTTAAAATTCGATTGCAAGATTTGTACCGGACAAACACACACACAAACAAACAAACAAGAAAGCGAGTTTATAAGAACATGGTAATAAAAATAAACTACGATCTTATTTACTATACAGATACCGGGGAAATACTACTTTAATGAGGTTAAGGAATGTGTGAACTAACCCTACTCGATTCGCTCTCCTCAGTGTTAACCTATGGAGACAATGTGTGCAAGGATTTCCGAATTGAATTCAAAGAATTTATTTTTTAAATTGTATCTCTTAATAAAGAAAGAAATTTGGCACCTAGGGGCTTTTTTCATTAAAAAAAAATGCAAATAATATTTTAAATTGAAATGATGCGGGGAAAAATCTGGTAGAGTGTGTCTGAAACGCACCTAAATCCTTTTGGTGGACGACATTTATAAAATGGATCCCTTTGCAAGGTGCAGCAGCGTTCTGAAATTACCATTTTCATGGGATGATCCGAATTTATGGAGCTGTCAATAGTAGACACATTTTCTCTATAGGTTAACATTGAGGTGAGCCAATCCAACAGGGTTAGTACTCAGCAGCTTTAAGGCGACAATGGACCATGAAAAACTAAATTTTTATTTATTAACCAATTGCTATGAAATTTTGTATACTTATGCAGTGTTGTTTAGAGATAGAAATTCTAAATTTAAAAAAAATCAGAATGTAATTAATTAAGATAATAATTAAAATCAGTTTGTTAATTACTCTAATTAAAAATGCTCCATGCGCATTAATTTTTGTCTCAGCTATCTAATTTTCTCTCTTAAGCTTGCTTTATATAGTTATAATAAAAGTTAGTAACAATATTTGTTTTACAGTCATATTTATAAAAACTAGAAAAGAAATCGATAAAAATAAGTCATTTTATGCAAAATTTTATCAAAAAAAATTTTTTTACTGTAAAAATTGTAAGTTGTTTTAAAATGGTATAATGAATTGCTTACTAAGTTTTATTCTAACATATATAAATAATCGTTTTATGAAATTTTATGAAAATTCAAGAAACATGACGCATGGAGCATTTTGAACTTACCGAAACGACATGAAAACTTGTTTTGAGAAAATGGCATTTAAAGTTTTAATTTGACTAACATTTCCATCGTTTACGTTTGAAAAACATACTTATAACTCGGTTAATAATGATCGGATCAACATACTTTGTTTTAAATTTAAAGCCGATGAGTTGCAGAATCATTTTCTGAAAGAAAAAAAAATCGTTTTGGGGACATATTTTTGTAAATCTGAAGGTCCATTTTTGCCTTAAATTCAGCTTTTGCTCTTTCAAGTCTTACCTCAGATTTCTAGGTCAGAGATGACGTCACGACAAGGTTGATGTTACAAAGGAAATGCCTCGAAGCAATTTTACATACAAGGAAAGCTCCGGCAAATGCCGAGCAGAGAAAATCTCTGACGTTTAACAAAACTTAAATAGCAAAGTTCTTTCCCGCAGCCTCGTTCGATCCCAACTTGCCAGGTTCGTGCAGTCTCTGATTTTTGCAAGGGTTCGCAGCGTTTCCAGTTCTTTGTTTCGCATCACGTTCGGAAATCGAATCACGTGTCAATTTAAAGGTCCATTGTCGCCTTAAGGCAACCATCGTTGGAATAACTTTCTCCATTGGTCAATATGGAGCTGAGAGAATCCAATAGGGCTACTAGCCTTAAATATTTTAGGATAGAATCCAATTAAAATTAAAGGGCAGAGATCAAAATTAAAGGGTTATTCATTGCCTCGACAACAGCTTGACACACGGCAGCTCAAAATTACCGAACATCGGCATTCATAAAAAGACAGACATTTGCCCGATTTTTCTACACACGCGCACGTGATTTATTATCAGTCGCGCTAGCTGATTTTCCCCCCTCTTCTTTCCCTACTAAAAACTAAACCATTAATTTTTTTTCTTTTTTAGGGAATATTGACAACCTGACAACGTTATGAATGACAGAGACTCGAACGTCGAAAAACCATTCTTGTTATTTCTTTTGCTGGAATACTGAATTTAGATAGTCGATTTTTTTTAATGCGCCTATTT
Source organism: Dolomedes plantarius (assembly GCA_907164885.2). NCBI lineage: Eukaryota > Metazoa > Arthropoda > Arachnida > Araneae > Dolomedidae > Dolomedes > Dolomedes plantarius. The sequence goes on from OU015490.1 coordinate 28,224,922, forward strand.
GTTTTCTTTCCTACAAGACAAAATTTCCTTAGACGAATTTTATATCTTTCTGCAAGTAAACGAAGACGGCCAACTGGCGGTATAATAGAGGCGGTATAATATAGGCATAATAGAGTCGGGTACAACACACTGGGCTGCATCTCGAGTTTTTCATGTCCTTGTTAAAAAAAATTAGTTATTTTTTTATTATTAGTTCTAGACTGTTCTAAAATTTACAATGACAATAAAAATTAAATACTGAATTATTACCATGTTTTTATTAACTTGCTTTCTTGTTTGTGTGTCTGTTTGTCCAGTACAAATCTTGCAATCGATTTTTAACTAACTTCCCGACTAGCTAGACATTTGAAACTTTTAGAATAGCTCAGAACACGATGACAATGCATTATTTTAATACTTTTAGCCATCTTTCCATTACATTAAGCTTTCGTAAAAGTTAACTTGCGAAAAAGTTAACTTGAGTTTAACTTTTCGTTCCCGTCCCGGCCGATAGATGGCTGCACCAGTCTACAAAACAAAATCAACTGAAATTGAATTCAATACTGCTTAAAGATGGCTAAAAGTATTTAAAAAATACATTGCCATCGTGTTCTGAGCTATTCTAAAAGTTTCAAATGTCTAGCTAGTCGGGAAGTTAGTTAAAAATCGATTGCAAGATTTGGACTGGACAAACACACACACACACAAACAAGAAAGCGCCTTAATAAAAATATGGTAATAAATCTTACGTTAATTAGACATTGTATTAAATAAATGCTTTAACATCGTTTTTTATATGGAAATTGCCGTCTTTCAGGAACTATCAATTTCTATCAATAACCATCATCATCGGGAGAAATCAAGATAAAAGTCTGCGGACAAAAAACACTTATTGCCAGTTCCTCTGAAAGAATCTGAAATGTGTATCGATAAAAAATCGATACCACCTATCTCTCGATTTTTAATTACTTTCCTTCGCTCGACGAAGGAAAGAAGTGACTGAAGAGTAATTCAATCGCCACAGCATGCTCTTTCCATAATGAGAATCCTATTTCCCGACTGAAATCCCCCCATTAAAACAAATATTGCTCTTTTTCTGCATTTCCCCCCGCAGACTGTAATTCGAGAGATTCTTTAATTAAGAGAATCTTTGTGTGTGTTCTGTCTTTCTTTTTATCATTAAAATTCGGTGTTAAGTAAGAATATTAATTTTTGCGAATGGCGAGCACTTCATGACGTCGCCGTTCATTTGGCGGAAAATCATAAAAGGATGGGAGGCATTTTCATGTCCTTGTTAATTGAGATTTTATTCACCCCGGAGAATCAAAATGGAGTCGCGCACAAGTGATCCTAAATTACCGATCGTCGAATGGGACGGGAACAAGATTCAAAGAAGACGAATATCGTGTGGTTCGGTAACGGAGGATTGCTCTGTCGCTTGATGCTGTAGACCAGGGATTACCAACCGGAGTCCAGGCATAGGCGTAGCATGCTACTACCCTTTTTTTTAGGGGGTGTGGGGCACGAATTGAATTCAGTTAGGGCCCTCCTCAGTGCATTGACTGCCGGACAGTCCTTAAAATATGAAATACTAGCTGAAAATCCGCACTTCGCTACGGAGTACATTAAATACAAAGGTCAATGTATGCAATAAATGCGAAATATCTATATATATAAAACAGTTCCGTAACTGACTCATTCATTCACTGACTGACTGACATACAACGCACAGACCAAACCACTGGAACTAAAGGGCTGAAATTTTGCATGGTGATTCTTCTTATAGTGTAGGGGTGCACTAAGAAAGATTTTTCAAAAATTCTTCTTAGATTTTTTTTAATTAAATTTTTAAGCTGTTTTAGCAACTTTTTTTACGTTTTCATTTAAAATAATACATTGAGGGTTATAAAATTTATATCACGAGAAAGATCATAAAAATTTCTTCAAAATAAAATTTTTTTAGAATTTTTACCTCCATTTCCTGATATTTGGTGAATTTTTAAAGATTAATTTTTAGAATTTAATTTATTAAATGCTGATCACGTGATTTCTTTTTCTGGTACTTTAAATAAATTTATCGTCACGTGCGTAACAATTAATAGACAAAAAAAATATTTTTTTCTCTTTCTAATGCAGCAGACGATTGGATATTATCCAAAAAAAAATATACCTTACGATTTTTTTATAAATATATATATATAGATAGATATATATTTTACATCAATTGTATACATTGATCATCGCATTTATTATAAATATATATATTTATTTTTTGGCATAAATTGCATACGTTGACCGTTGTATTTAATTTGAATGTACTCCGTAGCGAAGCGCGGGTTTTCAGCTAGTATATATATATAAAATAGCTCCGTAACTGACTCACTGACTGACATACAACGCACAGAATAAACCGCTGGACCTAAAGGGCTGAAATTTTGCATGGCGATTCTTCTTATAGTTTAGGGGTGCATTAAGAAAGATTTTTCAAAAATTCTTCTTAGATTTTTTTAAATTAAATTTTTAAGCTGGTTTTTTAACTTTTTTAAAGTTTGCATTTAAAATAATAATTTGAGGGTTATAAAATTTATATCACTAGAAAGATAATAAAAATTCCTTTAAAATGAAATTTTTTTCGAATATTTAGCTTCATTTCCTGATTTTTGGTGAATTTTTAAAGATTCATTTTTAGAATTTAATTTATTAAATGCTGATCACGTGATATATTTTCCCGGTACTTTAAATAAATGTATCGTCACGTGCATAACAACTAAATAGACAAAAATTTACTTTTTTTTCTTGATAATACGGCAGACAATGGGACATTATCCAAAAAAATATTGAAATACAGTAAAAGAAATGTTCTGCAAACTGTACTATATTAACTGTACTATATTCTTTAGTATTCTTTATATTAGAATTAATTTGAATATTTTCTTCTACATTATTTTGTCTATAAAAATATTCCTTACGATTTTCTTATAAATATATATATATATATATTACATCAATTGTATACATTGATCGTCGTATTTATTATTATTATTATTATTATATAATATATATATATATATATATTTATAATAAATACGACGATCAATGTATGCAATTGATGTAAAAAAACGAAAAAGTATATTTATAATAAAATCGTAAGGGATATTTTTATAGACAAAATAATGTAGAAGAAAATATTCAATTTAAATGTAATAGGACATACTAAAAAATATAGTCTAGTTAATATAAGTACAGTTTGAGAAACATAATAGCTGTTATTGCATTTTAATATTTTTGGATAATGGCCAATCGTCTGCCGCATTAGCAAGAAAAAATTTTTTTTTGTCTATTTAGTTGTTATCCACGTGACGATAAATTTATTTAAAGTACCAGAAAAAGAATTCACGTGATCAGCATTTAATAAATTAAATTCTAAAAAGTAATCTTTAAAAATTCACCAAAAATCAGAAAATAGAGATAAGTATTAGAAAAAGATTTCATTTTAAAGGAATTTTTAGGATCTTTCTCGTGATATAAATTTTATAACCCTCAAATTATTATTTTAAATGCAAACTTAAAAAAAGTTAAAAAAACGGCTTAAAAATTTAATTTTAAAAAATCTAAGAAGAATTTTTCAAAAATCTTTCTTAGTGCACCCCTACACCATAAGAAGAATCGCCATGCAAAATTTCAGCCCTTTAGTTCCCGCGATTTGGTCTGTGCGTTGTATGTCAGTGAGTCAGTGAGTCAGTCAGTTACGGAACTGTTTTTTATATATAGATTATGATATTTTGAAATCGAATAACAATAGAATTGATGTTTGAGTAGTATTCAAAAGTTATACAATGAGAAAAATAAATATAAGAGAAACAAAATGAGAAAAAAAACTGTAGCGTCGAATTTTTGTTACGGATCATATCAGTGTTAAAAACTATGTTAAGGCTAAAGATATAATTGAAATTTTCAGTTTCACAGTTTGAAAAAGCGGGAAAAAACAAACTTTCTTTAAAGTGTTCTACAATTTTTCCGATTTTAACTGAATTTCTATTAACGTTCTAATTTATTTCAACTTAAGTTGGGGGGGGGGGCACGTTCTCCCTCATGCCCCCCCCAGATGCTACGCTATTGGGTCCAGGTGGACCCCTTAGGGGTCGATGGAAGTTTAAAAAGGGTCTATAGTATTCCAGGGATCTATTGGGGGGTCAATGATAAATTTTTCCGCTTCAAAATTTAATTTTTTAGGAATGTAATTATTAGATAATAATATCAGTTGTAATATGTATAAATACAGATTTGCATAGGGCGGAGTGATCCACGCATCTAAAGTCGAACGTCATGACGACGCTTTTGTATATATGTATATACACTAGGCAGAACTGGGGAAATCCACTGGACTTTAAACAGCACATGGTTCTACCCGATGCAACCAATCAGAAGCAGTTTCGTTTTTCTCTTGTTGATGTTTTTTCAATTTTTTTTTAAGCCAAATTATTTTCCGTTGCTTGGCAGGACTAGGGAAATCCCGTTCCGCGCCCAATTAAACCTCTCTACATAAGGACTGACCTATAATATTAATTGCCTGTGGCCTTGGCGTACAGTATAGTAAGACGTTTCAAATTATTTAACCGTTAAATAATCTGTAAAAACGTATTTGTGAATTATTCTTTACGTAAATATTACTAATAAGTGCTTTCAAATTTTAAAACTATTATATGTATATATATATATATATATATATATATATATATATATATATACTAGGGGCTACGCTAGCTCCTCTGTTAGGGCTAATAACGAAATACATAGGGGTGATTCTCGGGCAATGTAACAGCTACCACCTATTTACAGTTGTCACCCTTATGCGAAGGGCTTTAAAAATTAAATTAAAAATCGAAATTTTAAGATAGAGACTTGAAAGGAGGTTTATATGAATAAGAAAGCATTCAGCTTCCAGATGATGTAAAAAATTTCTTTGTAAGATAAAAACTCGACGAGCAACGATATTACATCCACATAGGGGACGATATTTCTTGAAAAACTGGGTTTCATTTTTTGATGAAAACATTAGTCTGTTTTAAAATATTTTTAAAGAAATGAGGTCTAGTTTGAAAGAGAAATGTCTGCAGTCTTAGATTGTAAAAAGATCAAAATTCTACGATCATGTTTTGGCGAGTTATCGTAATCTGAAGATGAAAAAGTCAATATTTTCCTAAAAACATAAAATTAAAAAAAAACTTAAATTTCGACGAAGATGAGACATGTCTTACTTTGGTCCCCCCCCCCTTTTCTGCATCCATTGGTATCGTTCTCGACGCCATACCCCCAGCGGTTTCGGAGGAGATAGCTTAACAAGGTTTTGACAGCTGCAGCGGGAGTTACTTTTTTTAGAATGAGTATATATATATATATATATATATATATATATATATATATATATATATATATATATATATATATATATATATATATATGTATATATATATATATCCTCCATACCCTCTAGTAATTTTGCCTTACAATGCATTTTCACTCATTTAACTCCCGTGAATGAAATCGCTCTTTAGTGCTTCAAAATTGCACTCCACCAAAGTGAACGTTGGGTCATTAGGCAGAACAGCAACATATGCCCGAATGACATTGCTCAGGAATGAGAGCAGAATGTAATTATGTCACACTCGTGCGCTTCTGAGATTCTCCGTCTTACAGATGAGCGCACCCCCTTCGAGCCCCCCTAACACGAAACATATTCACTTGGAGCCGAAGCGAATAAGCTGGAAAAAATGGAAACCTAAATACCATTATTTCTTCGTAAACTATATGTTTTTGTAGAAACGTATGATTCATTAGACTAGAGTAATAGAAGTGTGATACTGAAAATTTGCTTCAGAATTCGGAATTTGAAATGATCCAAAAAAGTTTTATATATTACGGCCAGATTTGATTTCATTACATTTATTGGATATGTGGGATCTTGGAGAGGACAGACACACACATACATGCATATTCACAAGCCAAATCGACTAAATCCTCTTTATGAATTTTTAAAAATTTTAGTTTCAAAGCACTCGATGGACTCCTTACTTTTTGAATTCATAATACATTTCCCAATTAATAAGGATGAACACCACTCAGTGACAAATTATGTTTTGGCCATCGGATGATAAGTCACTTAAATCAGAAACCAATTCAGTTAGGTCCTTACTGTAACGTAAATCACTGCAATAAGGCCGTTCAAACACAGACGCAAGTACTTGATGATGACGGTCCATAGTTGAGAGTCGTTTCATCACAAATAATTACAAGATAAAAAGAGCTTTTCATATACCATGTTTTTAAATTTTCCGTTGAATCATATAAACTTGACAATTCTATGTATCAGCAATTGAATGACAGATAATTCTATGAATCAGCAATTCTATGAACAGACAATTCTATGTATCAGGAATTCTAAGTTTCAGCTCTAACGAGCTGAAAACCCGCACTTCGCTACGGAGTACATTCAAATTAAATACAACGGTCAATGTATACAATTAATGCCAAAAAAAAAATAAAAAATATATATATATATATATATATATATATATATATATAGTAAATACAACGATCATTATATACAATTGATGTAGAAAAAAATATATATTTATAAAAAAATAGTAAGGGATATTTTTATAGACAAAATAATGTCCAATCGTCTGCCGCATTAGCAAGAAAAAATATTTTTTTGTCTTTTTAGTTGTTATGCACGTGACGATAAATTTATTTAAAATACCAGAAAAAGAAATCACGTGATCAACATTTAATAAATTAAATTTTAAAAATTAATCTTTAAAAATTCACCAAAAATCAGGAAATGGAGGTAAAGATTCGAAAAAGATTTCATTTTAAAGGAATTTTTATGATCTTTCTTGTGGTATAAATTTTATAACCCTCAAATTATTATTTTAAATGCAAACTTAAAAAAAGTTACTAAAACAGCTTAAAATTTAATTTTAAAAAATCTAAGAAGAATTTTTCAAAAATCTCTCTTAGTGCACCCCTACACTATAAGAAGAATGAGAATGCAAAATTTCAGCCCTTTAGGTCCAGCAGTTTGATCTGTGCGTTGTATGTCAGTCAGTGAATGAGTCAGTTACAGAACTGTTATATATATATAGATTAATACTAGGAACGAGACGACGGACGTCTTCCCCTGACAAGAGATCCTCGCGTATCTGCTGAAGAGAGTTAATGTAAAAACATAATTATACATCACTTCCAGCCACCAAATTCTCAAAATGGACCCATGCTGGGCTAAAAGAGGGCTAAAATACCAAAAGAATGCATTGTCATCGTGTTCTGAGCTATTCTAAAAGTTTCAAATGCCTAGCTAGTCGGGAAGTTAGTTAAAAATCGATTGCAAGATTTGTACGGGACAAACACACAAACACACAAACAAACAAGAAAGCGAGTTAATAAAAACATGGAAAAAAGTAAAATAAATGAGTCAGTGATGGTCTAACTGCTGCAGCTGTAAGTATTCGGGAATTATTAAACAATTATGTCAGTGGGTTTTTTTTTCTTTGTAGTAAAAAAGATTTGAAGACTGAATTGGACGTTATTACTTTTCCCACTTGTCAAATAAATTAAATCCTTTAGTCAAGAAAAATTCTAATAACAATAAAAATTATCACTCTAAGGATATTCTATCGTAAAAGCTACATCTGCAATAAAACATTCTGCGATGTTTATTTGAATTTATATTTTCAGGGGAATTCTAAAAAACGGTGTCTATTACTTTAACACTTTTCTCGATTTTTACCATGTTTTTATTAACTCGCTTTCTTGTTTGTTTGTGTGTGTGCTTGTCCAGTACAAATCTTGCAATCAATTTTTAACAAACTTCCCGGCTAGCTACACATTTGAAACTTTTAGAATAGCTCGGAACACGATGACACTGCATTATTTTAATATGTTTAGCCATCTTTAAGCAGATTTGGATTCATATTCGGTTAAGTTTGTTTTGTAGAATGGTGCAGCCATCTATCGGCAGGGACGGGAACGAAAAGTTAAACGCAAGTTAACTTCCAATTAACTTCATTTTCTTTCAAGTTGATGGGACAATTCATCAAAAAAATTTTAAAAAGTATTTATCAATACATAGAATTGTCAAATTTATATGATTCAACAGAAAATTTAAAAACACGGTATATAAAATGTTCTTTTTATCTTGTAATTATTGTTTTACGGATATTTTGGCTAGAAAGTGGCTCATATAATTAAACAAATAGTTTATATATTGGTCTGTGAGCTAAACTTTCCAGCAGAGTAGCAAATACATAGCGAAACTTAAACGAGACAAAAATCGTCTTCAGTCGCTATGACCGCAAGCGTTTGTTGAAGTCATGTCGTCTGGGTTAGGTCAAAACCTTATCAATCTATGACTTTTGTTGAATGGATTTTGCTTCTCATTATGTTTTCTGACGAAAATACAATTTTTTTTAGAAATATCACAAACTTAAACACGATATAATTTAAAAGTCGTCGTTTAAAAAAAAAATGTAAAGTCGATATGTGTAGGTTGTGCAAACAATATTCTGAAAAAAAAATTGTTCGGCTGTTTATGCTCCTGTTCTTAAAGATCGTCCGACAAAATTGCGTCATCCTTTTGTATTTTGACTGGGACTCTAAATCATAATGAGCGTACCATTTTGTTCCAGACTGACTGATAACGCCACACCCACAGTAAAGAAAATGAACGCCTGATGTTAGAGTAAATATTCGGTCACTTAAGCTCTCTTTCAAATTGAGAGGAAGACAGTGCCTGTGTTTTTCCGCAGTATTCCCAAAAGCCACTTAACAGGGTTTAAGTAATAGTTCCTTTCAGTAAATAATTGGCTATTTGTCCCTACAAAAGTATGTGCAGTGCAAAAGAATAATCAGCTAGTCTGGTATAATTATCCCGCAACATGCACTCTCTTAAGAGCTGAAAAGCAATGCATACAGGGACAGTTGAATCTGATAAAATGTTGTAAATATCAGTAATTATATCTTAACATGTGTAAATATTCTTTGCTTCACCTTAACTTATGTTTACTTTGTGTTAAAGGCCGTTTATTGACTGTCATGGAGTGTTAGATTTCAGAATGTGACCCTTTGGCGAAATTTTTGACTATATTGGCAAAATTGGCGACAAATTTTGACACCTTTTCGGGATTCATTTTGATTTCCCATAGGTAGCCTAGTTGATGAGTTCTGGAATATTCCGTGACTAGAACAATCGAGAATGACGCCAAGAGTATATAAGTATGCCGAACTCGGCCTTAAAAACTTTTCATTCATTAATTTCTCAGAAGAAACTCAACTACTCTGTAGGAACTGCAAGCCTGGCATGGTGCCTGTGTGTATTAGAACAAATCTGATGTCTTTTGCAAGCCTCGATGTAGTCCCAAGTGAGTGTTTGTAATATCTCTTTTTAACTGTTGAATACAATAGTTACAAGATAAAAAGAACTTTTTATATACCCTGTTTTTAAATTTTCTGTTGAATCATATAAACTTAACAATTCTATGTATTAAAAAATACTTTTTTAAAATTTTTTTGATGAATTATCCTATCAACTTGAAAGAAAATGATCAAATGCGTAATCATTCGTTTAGCTCGAGAACTGGAAGTTAAATTGCGTTTAACTTTTCGTTCATTTCCCGGCCGATAGATGGCGGCACCATTCTACAAAACAAAATTAACTGAAAATTAATTCAATACTGCTTTAAAGATGGCTAAAAGTATCAAAAGAATGCATTGCCATCGTGTTCTGAGCTATTCTAAAAGTTTCAAAAGTCTAGCTAGTCGGGAAGTTAGTTAATAATCGATTGCAAGATTGTACTGGACAAACACGCACACAAACAAACAAACAAGAAAACGAGTTAATAAAAAACATGGTCGAAAAGAAAATGAAATCGTGTCGTCGTTATCCAGAGTCGCCATTCGCAGACGTCATCGAACGAAATGCTACAATGCTATCCTGTCGATATTTCGAAAGGTCTTCCTGTACAAGGGGCAAAATCTAATACCCACACTATTTTATTATGCACTTTCGTTCGTAAAACAGAACGTGAGAGGTCGAACGAATAGTGGTATATCACTTTACAGTCCAGCCGGGGGGAATTCGGTGGGACTCGATTGCTTTAACCCCTGTGTGTTCTCTCTGAAATGAGTGGGACTAGGCAATGTTTCCCCTTTTACAGCCCGAGTAATTTATTCACCTCAGGCCCCCGAGAAGGATTAGGTATCCTCACTTATCAAATTAATGACTCTCGTTCCCAGAAGGGGTTAGCGGCGCGAGGGAACAAAGAATTAAGGGAAAAGCTGAATGTGACCGGAAATGACGCGGCCAGATCTGGGTAAGAAGCCCGCTCGTAAAAGACAAAGCGTTCAATTTGACGAAGAGGATTCGAGATCAAAGACCTCTCGCTGCATGAATACGGTTTTCAATGGGCAAAAGGGTTTAAAACTTTGCCATGAGCGCCAGATATTATTGGATATAATACCGATTTCGATGGGGAAAAGGTTTAAAAATGTTACACGAGTTTCCCAACTATTAGATATTATTGGTAACAGTATTTTTTACCATGTTTTTAGTAATAATAGTAGCAGTTGAAGAATTTAATTTGTCCCATATTAATAGTAGCAAAAGAAAATAAATATAGAACGCAACATTTATTATCAAAAAACTAAATTAGATTAAACAACAAATTAAAAATTTTATTCCTAATTTTTATTACTATGTTTTTATTAACTGGCTTTCTTGTTTTTGTGTGTGTGTTTGTCCAGTGCAAATCTTGCAATCGATTTTTAACTAACTTCCCGACTAGCTAGACATTTGAGATTTTTAGAATGGCTCAGAACACGATGACAAAGCATTCTTTAACTTTTAGCCATATTTAAGCAGCTATGAATTCATTTTAAGTTAATTTTGTTTTATACACTGGTGCATCCATCTATCGGCCGGGAAAAGAACGAAAAGTTAAACGCACGTTAACTTCCAATTAACTTCATTTTCTTTCAAGTTGATGGGATAATTCATCAAAAACATTTTAAAAAAGTATTTATTAATAGATAGGATCGTCAAGTTTATATCATTCAACAGAAAATTTAAAAACATGGTATATAAAAAGTTCTGTTTATCTTGTAATTATTAATTGCTAACGTGAATGCAGGATGTGTACAGAAAATTTGGACACATCACCTTTTTACCTTGTAATTATTGGATGATTTATTGATGGGCTGTTTAGAAAGAGTGAGCCAAATGTCCCTAGGGCCTGTCAAGGCAATACACGGACAACTACAAACTTGCCACCTATAACAAATGTTGGGAATGTCCCTCTCCTGTTAGGAGACATGTGAATGTTCTCAAACACAGAAGGCAATTCCATATGAGAAATGCTGATAAAGTGCGTGATGGCGTCCTGTCTTTTTGGCAAACACTGGGGATTGTTCTTCTAAACACAGACTGTGCTTACATCTATAAAATAAAAACTGCATCTAGGTCAGACGTGTAGGATGGGCGTAAACGGGTCCAAACAACTTAAACATTTCCCCTTGCACAATATTGCATAGTAAATCTTCTGTGATAAGTCATTCTTATATTTTACTAGCAGAAAACTCGTACTTCGTTAAGGAGTACATTCAAATTATATTAAACGGTCAATGTATGCAATTAACGCCAAATATATACAGTGGAATCTCGATCTATCGTTTTTCAAGGGACCGATTGAAATGAATGATAAATGCGGGAAAACGATAGATGCGGGAACATAACAAAGCAATAAGATCTTTGGGACTGGATAAAATGAACGATACATACGGAAAAAACGATGGATCCGAAAACGATCGATCGATATTCCACTGTATATATGAAATACGACGATCAATGTATACAATTGAGGTAAAAAAATATATATATTTATAAAAGAATCGTAAGGGATATTTTTATAGACAAAATAAAGTAGAAGAAAATATTCAAATTAAATCTAATAGAACATACTAAAGAATACAGTTAATATAGTACATTACAGTTAATATTACAGTTAATATAGTACAGTTTGAGGAACATATCTTTCACTGTATTTTAATATTTTTTTGGATAATGTGCAATCGTCTGCCGCATTTTTTTATCTATTTCGTTGTTATGTACGTGACGATAAAGTTATTTAAACTACCAGAAAAAGAAATCCCGTGATCAACATTTAAAAAATTAAACTCTAAAAATTAATCTTTAAAAATTCACCAAAAATCAGAAAATGAAGGTAAAGATTCGAAAAAGATTTCATTTTAAAGGAAGTTTTATGATCTTTCTCGTGATGCAAATTTTATAACCCTAAAATTATTATTTTAAATGCAAACTTAAAAAAAGTTACTTAAACAACTCATAAATTTAATTTTAAAAAAATATAAGAAATTTTTTCAAAAATCTCTCTCAGTGCACCAGTACACTATAAGAAGAATCGCCATGCACATTTTCAGCTCTTCAGGTTCAGCGGTTTGGTCTGTGCGTTGTCTGTCATTCAGTTAGTCTGTCAGTCACGGAAATCTTTTATATATATTGATTATTGAAGGGTTTGTAAGGGCGGAACGAGGATGCGAGCCCCTTAAATGTCGCCTCTGGAGGTGCTGTATCCAAATTGGGATGGCACCCTATACACCGGCAGGGATTCAACCACGGAAGACGTAGAGTTGCCATGTCTGGTCCCGTCTGGTTTGCTGCATGCATTTGGATATACCAATAAAACGCTGAGTAACATTTGAAATCTCGTACGCCCCACAAGTTTAGAGATTAGAAAAGGTCTCCACATAGCCTCCAGTAAATAACGCTTTCATCTAAATCAAATCAACTTGATGGGCAGGGACGCGGCACTGATGTAACGCGAACAAGTCAAATGCCACTTACGGTGGTGATAAAGGAAATTGCCGTGCCGGCATGTAACGAGGTCTGACACGCTGGCGAGAAGACTCTCTGGGTGAAAATCCGGCATTCTGTTTTAATTTATTCACCGTCTCACTTTTCCCCAGACAGGGGAAAGGATTCGGGCATTTCCGCGGGTACATTTAATGCGCACCCCCTGTTAAGGATATGAAGAGAGCATTCAGGAGGGAAGACGAGACATTTTTTTCATTCTCCGCAGATTTCTGTGGAAACTGCACGTAGGCGCGAAAGTGAAACTGTAGTGCGAATGCCTCAGACACGCCCGTAGAGGAGAATCCGCCAAGGCTGAGGAGATTTGTCCCCAATTCAGATATTTGGCGTAGTTTTCGTTAACTCTGTACTTGCAGGGGTCCATCTCTTGTTTTGAAGCATTTTATAATGTTCACGTGCCATTCATCTTATTGGTAAAGGATTACTAGATATATATATATATATATATATATATATATGAAATAAATTTCAAACCTTTTTTATCAGTAAAACGCCAATCTAAATTCTTTTACCCTTTGGCGATAAAGCATTACCCCTCAAATCCAACCCAAATAATCTATTAGTTTTTCCCCTAAGGCCACGCTCGGAAAGAGTTATATAACCGTTATATAAGGTTGGAGAACTTTCCACTGATCACACCATATGACGCGCTAGGGTCATGTGTTCGCTTTAGACCAATCCGAAAAGTTCAGTACGCTGACTCGAGGACGTAGCACTAGGATTTTGGCGGACTTGTGTGTTTTGCTCTGGCCTGGCAAGATGTAGCGTTTTGAATGTCCGTATTGCCACAGCGCCCTGAGCTGTCGGCGTGATCGGGCCTTTTTCCTCGGTATCTGTGGAGTTAAAATGTCTGTAATCCGGTCCAAATAATGTCCAGCCACGAAACTGCTTCGGAAATAAAGACTATGTTATCAACCAGTTGCCTCTTCCTTCTGGTATGGATTCCAATTAGTTCTTTATCCCAGCCACTCCAAGCCACTTCGACTACACCCCCGATCCGACAGGCTAAGATTTTCAGGCCTGTTGAGCTTCGCCCCCGCCTTAGTGCTGATATTACATATATATATATATATATATATATATATATATATATATATATATATATATGTGTGTGTGTGTGTGTGTGTGTGTGTATACGGTTACATATATATGCATATGTATACGGTTATATATATATATATATATATATATATATATATATATATAGTATATATATATATATATATATATATATATGTGTGTGTGTGTGTGTGTGTGTATGCGGTTACAAGGGTTATTGTACATGCACATATCATTCGTCATATTTATCTGTAATTACTAAGGTATCCTATATTCACGTACTGTTCATTCATCAACGAAAACTAGGGTTTCCTATATTTAAACTTTACTTCCTATACGGATAAACTTTATTATATTTATCTATGATTACAAGAATCCCCAACACTGACAAATCATTCATCATATTTAACTATAATTACTAAAGTATCCTGTATTCAGATCGATCATCCTATTTATCTATGATTAATTAGGTATCCGAAGATCATGCAATCAATATATATATATATATATATATATATATATATATATACGATTACTAAGATATCCTACTTTAATATATCATTCATTATATTTATGTATAATTAACTAGGTATCCTGTAAGTAAGTAATTGATATTGGTGATTTCCGTTTGTACTTAATAGGTCGGGTTTATTATCCACTATGCCAATTAGTTTTCGTGTATGGGCAAGTTAAATCTGAAAGCCGGTAAATTCTTTCGTATGGTTTGTGGGTGGGAAGATGGTATGAGCACCCAAGATATCGCCCCAGGAGATAACATCCAATTTTTTTCTTTGTATAATAAATGACAAATTTGTTTAAAAAAAGCATTACAAAGTTTAACCAAAAAAAAAAAAAGATCCATCCCCGATCCACTTAAATAATTTGCGAACAAGAGAACGTATTTTTGAAAAGAATCCATTATTTAATACCTTTATTTATCTAACACTAATTCACCTCATTATGTTTCTCTACTACAAAACAAACATTTTCCTTTTTTTCCGTCGCACATAAGCTCTTTAAGAGCTTATCACTCAATTTCTGTAGTTCTAGAGAATATGGCTTGTTTTTTTTTTTTTTAACCCGGTACCTGTTTCTGCTGAGGCTTTTGCTATCAATATCGTTACGGGACGAAAATGTGTCACGAAAATACGTCCAAAAATTCATGAGAGAGTGTGCACCGAGTGGATCTTAGATGGATCTTTAGACCTGCGATGAATTTTTTCTTAATTTTACCCGTAACAAATTGGAATTATATATAAATATATATATATATATATATATATATATATTATATATATATATATATATATATATATATATATATTATATATATATATATCTTATATATATATATACATATATATATACATATATATACGTATATATATATATACATATATATATATATATATATATATATATGTACACACACACACACACACTTTTATATATATATATATATATATAATTAGCTAGGGCCCACTCACTAACAACAGTTATGTGATTAAATAAATGTTTTTTAATCTATCGTAATTTTTTTCCTAAACAGAGAAACTGGAACGCCGTTCCGGCGCGTTCCGCCTCAATCCGCCTATATATATATATATATATATATATATATATATATATATATATATATATATATATATATATATATATATATATATAACAGTTCCGTGACTGACTGACTGACATACAACGCACAGACCAAACCGCTGAACCTAAAGGGCTGAAATTTTGCAGGGCCATTCTTTTATAGTGTAGGGGTGCACTAAGAAAGATTTCTGAAAAATTCTTCTTAGATTTTTTATTCAAGACATATATATATATATGCATATAAATTAAAATAGCACATTTTGAAATTAAATTTAAGAATTAGTAAAACTGTATTTTATAATTATGTCTAAAGCTATTGAATTGTAATTGAAACCTTTTTAATAAAACTATACTTGAATGAACTTAATTGAGATTTTTGTAAAGGCAGTCGTGTACTAGAATGGGCAAAGATTACGATTCAGACTGGCGAAGAATCACCTTCAAATAATCACCTGAAACATCTTTTCTCTATTTGACAGCTTACATTTATCCTTTGACGTAAAGCATTCCCTCAGTTTTTGACATCTTACTTTTGTACTTTGACATGATTCCATGTTCCTCTATGCTATCAGTGACATATTTTCGGGGGGTTTTGTGTGTGTTATGCTGATCTAGAAAAAGCTATCATCTTGTGAAATATTCTCGGATTTCAAATATATTTTATGTTTATTTTTGAAATATAAATGAATTTAATTTTAAATCTGTCAAAAACTTTTTATGGTCAAAATATGTAAATTTTTATTCCTCTTTTCTTAAATGTTTTAATTAAAATTTACCCTTTTCTGAAAAATAAAAAGCTTA
>OU015490.1:28251299-28353799 GCA_907164885.2 Dolomedes plantarius
TGCGCTACTTGGATCAGTGGTTGCTGGAAGGAGAAATAAATTAGACTTGATTTTGTTGGAACTATGTTTGTTTATTGGATTTAGACTACTTACCACTCGCCACCAGTATTAAGATGATGACTGCAAATTAATGTGAGAACAGGCAAACCACACGCCTGTCATATATATATATATATATATATATATATATATATATATATATATATATATATATATATATATGCATATATATATATAAACCACTATATATATATATATATATATATATATATATATATATAATAAGAGCTGAAGGTAAACAAATGTATGTTAGTGAGCAGACACGGGGACAGGCTAATCTCGCGAACCGAGCATAGCAGGATATCGCGACTGGTACCGATATACGCGGACGTACGAGACGCGTGCACTGATGCTATCCTCAATTTTTAAAACTTTAAACTTTTTTAATCATTAAATTAAAATCGCCGAACTCAAAAGAGACGAACAGCAGAAACAGCTGACATTCTGGGTGAGCCAGCTCCTTTCCGTTTCGCAAATTTCCACTATTTTCATGCATGCAAAATTAAAATTTTCCGCCCACCAATCTACATTTTTTTTATTTCCTTGTTTTTTACAACTCTTCATTTTTAAGGATACACACATTTTTATAAAGTTAAAAATGTTTTTCATTTCAAACGAAGCTTTTTCCCCAAAGCAGTTTTCCGAATTTCCCGAAATCGACCATTTTGATGGACAAATATTTTGGTTTTCTGCACCTATTAATGTGAATTTTACGATTTATCGGCATTTGCTAGATGTTCAGCTTCCAAAATGTACCAAATACATTTAATTTTAAAAAATGTTATCATTCTAAAAAAGCGTACTTACAAAACTCACTTTTGAAATTTCCCGCGCTGATCACCATAGTATCTTAATGTAACTGAATGCCAAGTTCGTAATTTTTCGACTTATTATTTTACTCGCTAATAATTCCAGCAAGTTCGTGAAATTTTTTTCTACTTAATGAGCAACTGATGAGGATTATTCCACCACCAATTTTGAATTCATCAGAACTGTCTTTCTATTTTTTAAGCACTGTTTCTCCACAGGAGATTTAATATTTACATTCGGCCATGTTGCCAAAAGGAAAAATTATTAGTTGAGAACGAGTCTGAGAACGAGTCATTTAATAATTCACCGTCGGGGTTATCCTAGTTGGGCTTCGGCCTAGTGATGCGACATCGATAACAAAACATCGATGTTTTGAAACATCGATATTCAATATTAAAACATCGATGCTAATAAAACATCGCCCAAAAACCATCGATGTTTTTAAACATCGATGTTTTAGAACATCCATTTTTTAAAAATGGTTTAGTAATCTCTAACATTAATGTTACTTCCGTTAGTCGTGGGGGGGGGGGGGGATTTAATTTTACTCTCTGATTGGGCAGGCACAAATGACAAAAACTTGGTTGCTTTGGGCTACATTGATGACTCAATTTCTCGTTGTAAATACCGCCATGTTTTGCCTTCAAATGTCCAGATAAATTCGTGGTATTGTCAGAAGTTTTGAGGGACTTAAGGCAAATATTGCATTTTGCTAATTTGTCAGTGGTTTTGTAAAAATATTTCTAAACGGTACTTTTGGGAGGCATCTTACTAATAATATTAACGCCAACTTATATAAAACCAGAACAAAACAAAAACTTAAATGGATGCACTCGTGTATATACTATTTGTAAAATAAAACCAGATGGAAGGTTTTGGAGTGTCAGGCAGATTCCAAGCGCTCTGATTGGTTCATTGGTTGTTGATTGCCATTTGTCTGTTTGCTAAGGAATCATTCCTTTTGTATTCGTCCTTTTCAGAATTCAGACTTACATTTACTGAGTGTGAAAATTATGCTACGTGGTAAATTTTTTTTTATTACGGTACTTTTTCATTAAAAAAAAACATCGAGACAACGTAAAACATCGAGCACAAAACATCGATGTTAAAAAAACATCGGCTTCAATAAATCGATGTTTAAAACATCGACATCGATGTCGCATCACTACTTCGGCCAGGTCGGGCCCGATGCGTGCTTTTGCGAGTCATTTAATAATTGAAATCCAGAAATAATTTTAGTTTTAGGAAATTAGAAGTTAAAACCTTTACAAATTTTTCTAATTAAATGAACTTTATTTTTGTTCAAAAAGCAAAATTTGAAAACGGAAATTTGAAAGAAATTTTCAAAAGCCAAAAATCGAAATTTGAAAAAGCGAATTTTAAATAATTATTTCGTTTTTTAAAAATTCTAATATATTTTTAAAAGTGATTAAACAGTTTTAATCTTTAAGAAATAAAACCATTTCATTTTAAATCGAAAATGCAACACATCGGGTTGCCACTTAGCTAGTATAAATATATAGGGTGATTTTTTAAAACTACTTTGCGTACACTTATTCTGTTACTTTAATAGTTTTAGAGATATCTCAATTCTAAATGCATACTCCACAGATACAGAACGCAACCGCCATGTTTTAAAAGTTAAAATCGATGTATTTTTTTTTAAAAGAAAGTACATAAATTTTACAAATTTAGAGGGAGCTTTAAAAGCTGATAATTTTTTCTGCGTACACTTATTCTGTTACTTTAATAGTTTTAGAGGTATTTCACTTCTAAATGCATACTCCACCGAACAAAACGTAACCGCAATGTTTTACGATGTAAACACATCGTGATTCATTCACAGCGTGATTCTCACTAAAAAATGAATCACTGAAAAGAGATGCTTCATCCTGTGACTAATTTTAATTATTTTTTTGTTTTCCATACTTTTAATTCAAACTTTTTAATCATAAATAGATCATTTGAAGATGTACTGATTTTGGGGGGAATTTTTCGGCAATTAAAAGTGAAAAAAAAATTAAATTCAAGTGAACTGTGATTCGAATGTTAAGTGATTCTTTGATAGCTGGGTAAAGCCCGAGCATACCCTGGAGAAGCCCGGTTAGACGCACACATTTGCTATCGACGAAACATCATAGTATCCTACATCAATCTGCAGATTTAAAGTAGGAAACTATGAATAGTGAGCTCCTTTAGGAAGTAGATAGCTCATTGCGGTGAGGTAACGTCGCAAGTGCCTGTGCTACGTTAGAGTTGGTACGATATACAGAGTGCGAGAAAATATACTTACAGGTACTTTTTATTCTCGTAGACATCATACAGCGCCAAGACGTGCGGATGTTCTATAAGCTTCATGATAGCAATTTCCCTCTCGACCTGCAAACAAAAGAATCGATTTAGCCGTGACAGTTACCAGAAAATATTTTTTGCTTTGTCATATTTTACAACAATCATAATTTGCGTAGATATATACATCAGTATGATAATACGATTAGTTTATGTACAAAGTATGTTTTGGGTATGGTTATTTATACGGCAGGAATGTAATAATCATAAACACTTTTTATTACCATGTTTTTATTAACTCGCTATTTTCTTTGTTTATTTGTTTGTTTGTTTGTGTGTTTGTGTATTTGTCCAGTATCGATTTCTATCACTCTTATACAACTAGCTAATCAAGCTATTTCTTTTTTATAAATAAATTATATATATATACATACCACACACACACACACACACACACACACACACATATATATATATATATATATATATATATATACAGTGATTTCCGCTTACAAGAATCACGTTTGTTATTACTGTTTTTGATTCTTATAAGCGGTTGATTCTTATAGCCGAAATTTAGGTTTTTGGACAGGGACACACACACACACCTATATATATATTAGATAATTTACCATAAATACTCTTTAATTTACGTTAATTATCTTTTATTAAAATTATTTTTTATAATTTTAAAAATACAACTTCATTTCTAGACCTATAAGTAGATACACATGATTATAATAAGAGAAGAAAAAAATCCAATATTTGTAACAACATACTTGCTTAACAGTTTTAACCTTTCAACTACAGGAAGGAGGCAAGAAAAAGTTTTCTATGGTAGTTTGACGTAATGAAGTTTACAGGAGGCTGTTTATACCTCTTTCAATACTAATAGTCTCAGGCCAAGATTCACCTTGTAGCTTACGTTTCACGGTTTGATAACGTGCTGAACCTAATAATGTCACTTTGCCTAAGTGATAGTGGACAATTCCCAGAAGATTTATGTGTTTCAGGGTCCAGGAAGTCGCAACCAGGAGGTGGGAAAAAAGAGTCCCTATTTTTGTTTGCCAGTGGAGAAAAGGGAAATCGGACCCGGACGGGTAATGATGTTCCCGGGTCAATCTAATAGGACAGTGTTGTGCTAAAGCGTTTAAGGGGAAACTATTATGTTATGTCTAACAAAGAAAGGAATGAATTTAATGAATATATTCCATCCCATTTTTTCAAACTTTCTTTTAAAAAAAAAGAAAGAACTTCGTGCATTTTGAGGGTTTAAATGTCTTTTTTGGAAAAATGAAAGGAAAGCGAAGAGTGTAAACTGGTTCTTAAAACCGGCGGGTTGATTCTTTAAAGCGAAAATTTTAACATGGAAATAATACATTTGTTTTTGTTTTCGCGAAATTGACTCTTATAAACGGTTGATTCTTATAACCACTGATCACTATAAGCGGTGGTTACTGTATATATATATATATATATATATATATATATATATATATATATATATATATATATATATATATATATATATATATATATATATATA
Organism: Dolomedes plantarius; assembly: GCA_907164885.2. Classification (NCBI taxonomy): domain Eukaryota; kingdom Metazoa; phylum Arthropoda; class Arachnida; order Araneae; family Dolomedidae; genus Dolomedes; species Dolomedes plantarius. Next base: position 28,256,005 of record OU015490.1, read on the forward strand.
TATATATATATATATATATATATATATATATATATATACATTCTGTCACAAAATAATACATGCACCCAGAAAAAAATCGAGCTACTATCACGAAACTTCGCAGGAATGTAGTATGGTAAGAGATATACAAATGATTGAAATTTCGACGCCAATGAGACAAGGGTAAGCGCGCTATACGCATATGAGATGCGAAAATGGGGGAATTTAAAAGCATGATTGCTCGTGCCATAGAGTTATTCAAAAAAATCTGTCGACTTGGATGGACGGTATTGTGACTAGCCGTCGGAGTGTGTCGGCCGCCACCTCGGTCGGAGCGATACGATAGTTGCTCGGTGTTGGCAACAATGGATCACGGAAGGGATAGTCTACCGTCGTAGAGGTTCAGGGCGTCCCAGGAACACGAACGCGCGCGAGGATAGCGCAATCATAAGAGCGGCCACGTCCGCACCAACACCGTCGCTAGAATCGGTTCGACGTCATTTACCATCTTCGAGATATCCGGTGGTATCGAGGAAAACCATTCGGAGACGACTGGCCGACGGAGGTATAAGGAGCCGAAATCCATTAAGACGCCTACCATTGACCTCACATCATAGGCAGTGTTGATTGGATTTTTTCCGACTTCGGGGAAGCTGGAGTGTGACCGACTGTAGACATGTGATCTTCAGCGACGAATCTCTATTCAGTCTCAATGCTGATGACCAGCGCATACGCGTGTGGAGGCGGCCAGGCCACCGGTCCGATCCGGCATTTGTTGTCGAGAGGCATAAGGCGATTACACAAGATGTGACAGTGTGGGGAGCGATTTGTTGCGACACACGATAACCTCTAGTCGTCCTTCAACGCACTTTGACGGCACGCAGTTACGTGGACGAGATTTTAACTCTAGTTGTACTGCCTATGCTATAAAGTCGCCCAGATGCCATTTATCAACAAGACAAAGCTCGTCCACATACTGCGCGACTCACCCAACAATGTCTGCATGGATATGACGTACTCCCATGGCCTGCCAAGTCACCAGACCTCTCGCCAATAGAGCACGTCTGGGACGTGCTTGGAAGGCAACTGCATCCGTCCCGGAATACTGGTGAATTAACATCCCAGCTGCAAAGATTATGGCATGATCTTCCGCAGGAGGTGACCTCATTGATTCGATAGCACGCCGTGTTTCGGCTTGTATAGCTGCCATTGATGGATTTACTACTTACTGATTTGTAACCTTTTTCATGCGATATCTTCTTAATAAAACGGTCTGTTTTTCTGAATGCGTAATCATTTGCTTATCTCCTCATACACTACATACATGTTAAGTATCGTGATAGTAGCTCGTTTCCTTCTGGGTGCATATATTTTTTGTGACAGAGTGTATATGTATTGCCGCAGTGACTTGATGGCATAACGAATAAGGCATCAGCCTACCCGTCTGAACGTAGCGAGTTCGAATCCCACCGGTGACATCGATTTAATTTATTTAGTTTATTATTTATTCCAGCCACTTCTAGAAGATTCTAGAAAGTTCTGACCGGAAATCCCGTTATTGATCATTTCCTGTCAACAGAGTATAAATTCAATTCCCCAAGTGTTGGGAGGCAGTCTACGAGTTGTAGTCAATGAATAAACATCTCGTTCTTCTATGTGTCTGTGATTTATATGTGACAATATATATATATATATATATATATCTTTAAAGCCCGGTATAAAGAGCTTAAGTCAAAAACAGTGATCTTTAGATATTTGTTAGTATTGTTAAAAACACTTTTGACTGGTATAAAAGGTTAAACTCTATCAACTTTGTATACAAAATTACATTTCTTTGTACAAAAGACTCAAGTCGAAATTATAGTTCTGCGATTGGTATAAAAGCCAATAACTTGATATATTTAAATCAATGATTTTGGACTTAAGCCCTTTATACCGGACTTCTATGATATATATATATATATATATATATATAGTCAGGACAGATTTTAACGGAGTCTGCAGGAGAACGCCGTCAAGATTAGATGATCCAGGCTAAAATGCCGTTACCTTGTTAGTCTGCCGTTTATATAAGTTCCATCATAAACATTTTGATAATAATAAAATATTGTTTCATTTCTGAAGTAATTCTTAATTTCAGATTTTATAGTTTGAAAAACATACGGAAAAATTATTCACATTACTGAAAAATATCGTTTGAACTTCCCACGGGGAAAAAACATAAGAATGACGTCAAGAGACCAGCTGTGACGTCAAGGGGTTTCTAGAACCAAATGAATGCTAACTAAATTCCGCTTTTACATTTTGAAAATGGCTAAGAGCTCTGGAATGAAAACTTATAATGCATAATTAATTATATTTTTCGCTTCCTCTTTGATTTTATTTTAAATTTCGTTTCGCAGCCAGGGGAATGAAAAAGGATTAAAGATTCGGAGTTCACTACTGTGCTAATTTTTAAATATGTATTTTGGTTTTTTATTTTGTCGTGAAGCAGACGTAAAATTTATTCATTTAGGAATGTGGAAAATTAACTTTAAAAAGAACTTTGAAATGGTTCGCTGAAATCAATTAAAGAGTGTCGTTAAAATAGAAAGAGTAAAAAAAATTCTGTATCCAGTTTATGAGGGATTTAAATATTATTTCATGGATCTTTAGGTATGTCTATATATATGTGTATGAATTAATATATATATATATATATATATATATGTGTGTGTGTGTGTGTGTGTGTGTGTGTGTGTGGTGACAGGCAGCGTGTTTTGCTCCTGTGTAAATTCGATTTGATGCAGCCAATACGTATATTAAAATAAATGGGCGAGTGGCGACGCCATTAAGGAAGTAATCCAATTCGTGATAAATCCAGCTTTATTGAACTTCATAAGTTGACCACTCTCCAGGTTGATTACCGCGCTTCGCCATTTTGATAATTTATTCGGCACGCAGCCGCGAGCTTCCGTGGTCAACGAGATTTTTCTCCAATCTGCCGCCAAAACCCGATTTCCTCCGAGCTTCCTGCAACACGCGCATGTGCAGACCTCAATCTTTGGTCATCTGGACTTTTAAAATCGCTGATCTTGTAATTTTGACTTCTCACCCAACCTTACATTTCTAAAAATAAATCTTCTAGCCTAGAATTATTCGTTTTGCGCTCAAGTCGCCTCTAAAAGATGATTTTCCCCACAGCAAAATACGCGCGCTTTGTAAATGAAATATTAGATTCTTATAATTTTAAGCCCCCCTTTCCCCGTACTTCTCAACTATATTTTGACAGTTCAGTTTATGTTTTGACATGTATTAATATATAGTGGAATCTCGATCGATCGTTTTTTGGATCCATTGTTTTTTCCGTATGTGTCGTTCATTTTATCCAGTTCCAACGATCATATAGCTTGTTATGTTTCCACATCTATCGTTTTCCTGCATTTATCGTTCATTTCAATCGGTCCCTTCAAAAACGATAGATCGAGATTCCACTGTATTATATAATATATAGCAAATGATTTCCATTATTCTGCATTTGCCTTTCAAGCACGTCCCAGACGTGCTCTATTGGCGAGAGGTCTGGTGACCTGGCAGGCCATGGGATTACATCATATCCATGAAGACATTGTTTGGGTGAGTCGCGCAGTAAGTGGACGAGCGTTGTCTTGCTGATAAATGGCACCTGGGCGTCTTGATAGCATAAGAAGTGCAAATGGCGTTAAAATCTCGTCCACGTAACTGCGTGCCGTCAAAGTGCGTTGAAAGACGACTGGAGGTGATCGTGTGTCCCAACAAATCACTCTCCACACGATTACGGCGATTACACAAGGTGTGAACCTTGTGTAATCGCCGTATGCCTCTCGACAACAAATGCCGGATTGGACCGGTGGCCTGTCCGCCTCCACACGGTTATGCGCTGGTCATCAGCATTGAGACTGAATCGGGATTCATTGCTGAAGATCACACGCCTCCAGTTGGTCACACTCCAGCTTGCCCGATGCGGCAAAAATCCAATCGACACTGCCTATGATGTGGGGTCAGTGGTAGACGTCCTTAATGGACTTCGGCTCCTTATACGTGCGTCGGCCAGTCGTCTCCAAATGGTTTCTCTTGATACTACTGGGAAGAATGGAAGGTGGTAAATGACGTCGAACCGATTCTAGCGACGTTGTTAGTGCGGACGTGGCCGCGCTTACGATTGCACGATCCTCGCGCGCATTTGTGTTCCTGGGTTGCCCTGGCCCTCCGCGACGGTAGACTATCCCTTCCGTGATCCATTGTTTCCAACACCGAGCAACTACCATATCGCTCCGACCGCGGTGGCGGCCCATACGCCTGTTCGACCAACCTGCTTCAGTGACGCCTACTATACTCCCCCTCTCAAAGTCCGACAATTGTTCGTACTGTCGCCGGTTACGTCTCAGAGGCATCTCTAGTCACAATACCGTCCCATCCAAGTAGACATATTTGTTTGAATAACCCTATGGCACGAGCAATCATGCTTTTAAAACTCTCCCATCTGCGCATCTCATATGCGCATAGCGCGCTTGCCTTTGTCTCATTGGCGTCAAAATGTTCATCATTTGCATATCTCTTACACAGACTACATTTCTGCCAAGTTTCTTGACAGTAGCTCGATTTTTTCTGCGTTCATATATTTTTTGTGACAGAGTGTTTATATAGTATAGTATATATATATATATATATATATATATATATATATATATATATATATATATATAATATATATATATATATCTGTGTGTGTGCGTGTGTATGTTGTTGTTGCTTAAACTTATACCCCCTTGCCGGAAACATTCTACACGAGGTCCATAGATGGCAGCAGGTGCCGGTTAAAGTAATACTTCAGGGGTTGTAAACCAACTGAGGTAGGTGCACCACATTTTGTCACTTAGGTAGGTCACTAGGTAGGTGCAGTCACAATTGGTCAACCCTAAGTAAGACTCGGATCCTCCTTCCACCCCACATCTCACATGGAAGGACTATTCGGCCTACGGATTTAACGTGTCATATCTGGGCGTTAACACAAAGGCATTCCTTAGCGCTTGTCGGGATACGAACTGAAGTTACCTCTGTCCGAAGACTCAGTGTATACATAAACATAATTGTTGTACGAGGCTCAAAATTATGCAATGTCAAGGAAGGACTAAGAATGATAATTTTTAATATATAAAGGGATGTTTATATATAAAAAATATAATATAAACAAAACTGATGATCGAATGATATTTTATTTTTCAAAATTTAGAATTCAGTTTTTAAGGGGGACCGGGACACAAAATTCTTTAAATTAAATTTTTTTATTGCATTAAAAGATTTTCTGTTCTTTTCCGCTTAAAATGACGTTTAAATCATGTTTCTATCTTAAATAAAACAGGAGATATTAATTTTGTTGATTTGCAACATTCTCATAGCAGCCAATCGTTGTCTAACCCTGTAAATGCGATTTTCTGCCTGATGGGTTTTTTTCACCCATTTCTCGGTTTTAAATTGTTGTAAGTCAAGAACCGTTAAAGATCAATGGTTCAAACTTGGTACATGTATTTTTCAATTATTTTACTTTAATTTTAGTTCAGCAAATTAAAAAAAATTGTTCACTTTTGAAAATAGGATTTTTTAAAAAATATGTTGCATCTTTTTTTGAAATTTGTACACTATTTTTAATTTTTTAAAATTAATATTTTTAAAAATGCTGAATTAAATTAAAACTTATATATTTCTGTTTATTTAAAGGAAAAAATTTTGAAATTCTACAAAAAATATTTCAAATTAAAACGATTTTAAATTACCCCACTTTTAAAAAAAATTTTAAATTAAAAAAAATTTTTAAAAACTTTATGAGAAGTTTTAACTTAATATATAAATTTTTTAAATGTGTCCGGGACCCCCCTTAACACCAAATTATGACTTTTATAAACCTTTCATGTTTTCTAATATATGTACCGTATATATATATATATATATATATATATAAATAATTACAAGATATTAATTACAATTATTAGTAATTATTAGTACTTGTAATTACTAATAATTGCAAGTACTAGTATTTACAAGATAAAAAGAACTTTTGAACGAGTCATAGTGAACGATTTAAAAGGTTAAGTTCTGAATCGGTAAATACTAATGTTATTACCGTATGTTAGGAGTGGGATAGGAACCCGCCTCTCCTAATGTTGAAGATGGTATTCTAGAAACTGAAAGTTTCAGGGTTTGTCAAGAAGCACCACTTGGATGTTCAGGATTTTGCCAGGTGATATGAGTGATTTATCTATTACAATTTAACTTCGGTTTTCATTCAATATTGTGTTCACCATTTTAGAACTCTTTGTAGTTTTGAAAGTATTTCTGAGAGGGGTTTGGAGGGGGGAGGGGGTGCATTAAAAATATTCCACAGTTGTAGATTTTGAGAAGATATAGTCCAAGGCTTATATAAATGACTCATTCGAAAGCTTTTTTCAGAATAAACGATGCATATACGATAGAAAATGACGCGTTCAAACTTTCCAGAAGAAGCGTCGTAATCCGATACAGTGTCTTGACGTAAATTCACAGAGTAGGCGTTCCAGAGCTGAGAAAACGACGTATCTACTCTTTCCCTTGATAACAGAAAAAAATCCATATCTGACAAAACATATGAATTCCCAAAAGAATTCGACGTATAACGCATAAAATAAACCAATCAAACTGGTACGTCTTTTAAAAAAAAAAAATAAAGGGCAAACACGCCAAAAAATTCGAAAAAGAATGTACCAGGGAGCTATTAGGACACGTGGGAACAAATCCCGTCCCCTTATAGAAGAGATCGAGGGGGGGGGGGGAGTCTAAGCAGACAAAATTACAGGAACTGTCAATCAATCCTCTGTTCCCGCATTTTTTTTCCCCGCGTTTATCGTTGCCATGGTAGCCGGTTGGAAAAGCTTGCGCCAGCAAATTTCAGAAGTGGAAGGAAGCTGCTCTGATTTATGAATCCGAGGATTTCCATGGAGTAAGATTTTCTGGGGAAACGCTGAGAGGTGTTTTATTTGGATAATTTTTTCTTCCCCCCCCCCTTCCCGCGACAACTGGATATAAAGATGGATATTCCCCGGAAAAATGCGAAGGGGGAAAATATTCGAAATTCTTGTCGAATTCGGGAGGAAAATGAATATCCATTATCTGAGAAATGAGCGCTTCTGATGGCTCGAGTCGATAAAACCGAGGCGAGAATGGAGACTAATGGAAGTGAATCAAGTATCATTCGGTGTCGGCCTGAAATGTAAGTTTCCGTTATGACGAGAGACGAAGTAAACCGGCCACCGTTAGCTTTGACGGGCTGCATTAGAAGAAAATGAAAATTCTAGAATAGGGTTTATTATATACTAGCTGAATACCCGTGCTTCGCTACGGAGAACATTGAAATTAAATACAACGGTCAATGTATGCAATTTGTGCAAAAAACAAATATATATATTTATAATAAATACGACGATCAATGTATACAATTGATGTTAAATATATATATATATATATATATATATAGATATATATATATATATATATATACATATTTATAAAAAAATCGTAAGGATATTTCTTTTTTTTTTGGATAATATCCAATCGTCTGCTGCATTAGAAAGAAAAAAATATTTTTTTTCTATTAGTTGTTATGCACGTGACGATAAATTTATTTAAAGTACCAGAAAAAGAAATCACGTGATCGGCATTTAATAAATTAAATTCTAAAAATGAATCTTTAAAAATTCACCAAAAATCAGAAAACCGAGGTAAAGGTTCGAAAAGATTTTATTTTAAAGGAATTTTTATGATTTTTCTCGTGATATAAATTTTATAACCGTCAAATTATTATTTTAACTACAACTGGTTAAATTTTATCTTTTACCGTATTTTAATGCTTTTTGTCAATTTATTTCGTTGTTATGCACGTGACGCAAAATTAATTTAATGTATCACAAAAAGAAAAGAAACCACGTAATCAGCATTTAATAAATTAATTCTAAACATTAATCTTCAAAAATTCACCAAAAATCAGTAAATGGAGGTAAGGTTCGTAAAAAAATTCATTTTAAAGGAATTTTTAGGATATTTCTCGTGATATAAATTTTATATCCCTCCAATTATTATTTTAAATGCAAACTTTAAAGAATGTTTCAAAAACAGCTTAAAAATTTAATTTTAAAAAATCTAAGAGAATTTTTCAAAAATCTCTAAATCTTTCTTCTACACTATAAGAAGAACCGCCATGCAAAATTTCAGCCCTTTAGGGCCAGCGGTTTGGTCTGTAATTTGTCTGTCAGTCAGTCAGTCCAGTTACAGAACTGTTTTATATATATAGATACTAGCTGAAAACCCGTACTTCGCTACGGAGTACATTTAAATTAATACAACGGTCAATGTATGCAATTCATGCCAAATATATATATATATATATATATATATATATATATATTATATGATAAATATGATAAATATGATCAATGTATACAATTGATGTAATATATATATATATACTATATATATTTATTTATTTATAAGAAAAATCGTAAAGAATAATTTTATAGACAAAATAATGTAGAAGAAAATATTCAGATTAAATGTAATATAAAGAATACTAAAGAATATAGTACAGTTAATATAATACAGTTTGTAGAACATTTCTTTTACTGTATTTTAATATTTTTTTGGATAATGTCCAATCGTCTGCCGCATTAGCAAGGAAAAGTAATATTTTTTGTTTATTTGTCACGCGACGATAAATTTATTTAAAGTATCAGAAAAAGAAATCACGTCATGCATTTAATAAATTAAATTCTAAAAATTAATCTTTAAAAATTCACCCAAAAATCAGGAAATGGAGGTAAAGATTCGAAAAAAAATTCATTTTAAAGGAATTTTTTGGATCTTTCTCGTGATATAACTTTATAACCCTCAAAGTATTCTTTTAAATGCAAACGTAAAACAAGTTAAAAAACAGCTTAAAAATTTAATTAAATAAAATATAAGAAGAATTTTTGAAAAATCTTTCTGAGTGCACCCCTACACTATAAGAAGAACCGCCATGCAAAATTTCAGCCCTTCAGGCCAGCGGTTTGGTCTGTGCGTTGTCTGTCAGTCAGTCAGTCAGTTACAGAACTGTTTTATATATATATAGATACTAAAGCCACAAACGATAATTCACTAAGTGTCAACAGACACAATGCGAGTAGAGTTGAACAGCATGGATTATTTATGATCGAATTCCACATGACCGCATTTCAGAGTCTCTTTCACATTATCAGGTGTTTTGCAAAAACAATCAACAGAAACATTTAAAACTTTAACACGATTCTAAAAATAAATTCATGGGAGACGTATTTCTCCTTCGACCTCCTAAATGGAAATTTCTTTCCTGGGGCAGAAATAACGAAAATAATTCTCATAGGATTTAATTAAGGGAGCCGGCCACGTTACTAGGCAAACATGGAGAGCAGTGATTTTTTTTTCCAGTTCCTCGGATTAAAATTTTGTACAAGTAGTTCGTTCCTGTCTTCATCGTTCCAGGCTTTTTGAAATGTGACTTTCGAGTAGAGGGAAAACATGAGTTATTAGCTGCAACAAATGTCAGAATACGTTTGCTGAATAAGGAGAAAATCATTGATTGGTGAACAGGGCGAAATGTTGAGAAAATGTGTGGAGATTTGAACCGTTGAAGTTGCTTTATATATGGAACGTTTATTTTGGAAGTGGTGCAAGTCCATCATTTATGTTTTGAGAAAATTTCCAGTTTCATGATCAATCGCTACGCAGTTTCTTTTATTGGCCAATTTTAAATTGAACAAAGCGTTGGCATTTTTTAAGATATCCATATATTTAAGGGAAACCCGTGAGAGAAAACTACTACATCCATTACTTCATTTTGGTCTCAAACGAAAGATTGTAATCTGTAGAATTGTCAAATTTAGTTTTTGTAACAGCAATTTCTATTAATGAGAGATAATTTACAATTGAAAATTGATTTCTGCGCATGTTTAGTGGCATGTTTCAATCTGGCTTTAGAAACTCACTGTTTATGCGCATGCCCAGTGACATGTTTTAATGATAAACACGTTTATTCCGATTCGCTTCACTAGATCGCTCTCTACCATTTTTATTTTTATGATAATTATGTTGTTAAATATGAGATTAAATCTGCGGAAAATTGCTTATTTTGCGCTGTTTAATGAGCGATAATTTACAATTGTAAAAAATTGCTTTCTGCGCATGGTCAGTGACATTTTTAAATTTGGCTTTAGATACTCACTAAGCACAAGGCCGCTTAAACACATTAATTTCCTTCTGCACAATATTATGATTTTCAACATTTGGCAATGATGTGTTGATTATAATTTTCGTATTAGTGCATTTACTTACTATCTAGCCGTCATGTTTTGACGGGTATCAACTAGCTAAATATTAACTAGTTATAAATAAAAAGTATACACTAAATTAATCACAACATTATGTGATATCTCATTCTTTTAAAAATGCATATGCATATATATATACATTATATATATGTATATGTTACAGTGAAAACCGAATTAACTAGGAAAAACGCGTCTAACTGGGAACGCTAGGGAAAACCCGAATTTACTAGGTAAAACGCGTTCTAACTGACAGCGCTAGGGAAAACCCGTTTTCCCTAGTAAATACCGGTTTTTGTCCAGTTAGAACCGCTTGAATCTGGATTTGTTGATTGTGAAATTTTCAAAGCAAGTGCAGTCGTTTAGTTTATTCCTGCAGGAAGTGCTTGTGCTGTTGATTTATTTACGATGAGTAAAGAAAATGTTAATGCGTTTTGCGCTAAAATTGGAAAAATATATTTCTTGAACAATTACAATTATTAGATAAAAAACAAAACTTTAATGTTATAACAAGTGATGAATACAACAGTCTTTTATCAGAGGTTGAAGAATCCAAATCTGCCGTTAGCAAGAGTCTCTGTTCAATACCGCAGATTTAAAAAGGTTTGACATTCTTGAAATCAGTGGAGTAAAAAGTTGGTTTCTTCAAATGAGCCATAAAATATTATTCACCAGTTGAAGAAATTTTTGATGTTATCGAAAGTGCGCATGTGGCCATAGGACATGGTGGTAGAAACAGACTCAAATTGAAACTTCAAGAAAATATGCTAACATAACTACTGCGATGATACAAATTTTTTTATCGATGTTTGAAACATGTCAACAGAAAAAAAAATGAAAAAAGGAAAGGTTTGGTTTCTAAACCTATTATTCACTTAGAAATGAACAGTCGCTGCCAAATGGATTTGATTGACATGCAATCTCAGGCAGATAATGAATTTAGGTTTATTATGGTTTACCAGGATCACTTAACAAAGTTTGTGTTACTGCGAGCACTTCAGAGCAAAAGAGCGGAAGAGGTTGCTTTGCAACTACTTGATATCTTTTTGACATTTTGGGGCTCCTTGTATATTGCATTCTGATAATGGAAGAGAGTTTGTAAATTCCGTTATAGAGAAATTATCTACGTATTGGCCAGAATTGAAGATTGTTCATGGAAAGTCTCGTCACAGCCAGTCGCAGGGTTCGGTTGAGAGGGCAACCAAGACGTAGAAAATATTTTGGCTTCATGGATGAAAGATAATCCAACTACAAAGTGGTCAATGGTCTTCGTTTTGTCCAATTCATGAAAAAACAGAGCTTTACCATTCAGGAATTAAACAATCAACATACAAAGCTATGTTTGGGATTGAACCAAGAGTTGGACTGACAACCTCAACCTTGCCATCCGATATTATAAAAAATATACAAACGAGGATGAACTTCAGAAAATTTTCGAGGACATGAATGCATAAGAGCAAGAAACTGAACAAGCAAAATCAGGGGAGTATATTCTTGCTAGTAAGTCGACCAACATTTTTCTAATTAGGAAGCCAAGAAATTTAATAAACAAGCCAAACGAATGAAAAGATCTCCGATGCAACACATCCTGAGGTTGATATTGGAGGTAATGTTGTTGTTCCCATTCCAGATGTTGATAGAGCAAAAGCGGGACTTGCGAAATCTAGTCGGTGTAGTGCTTGAAAAAAATAACGATGCCTGTACAAATTGGTAAAAAAGATGGAATTCTGAACAAACAGTATTTGAGGTAAGAAATGATATTTAAAACTTAATAGTTCATTATTTATTCAATAAATATATGATTATTATTTATATTAACTTTAACTTCTATAGAATTTATACAGTAGACTACAGCTATCAGGGGCGGATCCAGAACAAGTCGTTAGGGGGGGGGGGCAACAAGGTCGTAGCCGAGGAATTTATTTTTTCTGGGAGGGGAGGAACAAAAAAAAGGTGAATGAGTTTGAAAAACTAATTTTCTCAAATTATAATAGAATGAATAGTATTTTGGCATAATACCTCTAGCTCACTAGCTGTAAGGGGGGGGGGGGTGATCGCTCCAACAGCCCCCTTCCCTGGATCCACCCCTGCAGCTAACTGTTTCACAGAAATTTAGCAGTATTCCATTAAATATTATATGTAGTAACTATTAGGTGTATGTGTTATACTAAATAAGTATAAGCATTAATTTTATTCTCTTAATCCTATTAATTTTCTTATGTCATAAATTAAAGATTTGACTTCAAACCAAGACTGAAAATGTGTAATTTTTGTACAAGTTAATACAAAAGTTTATCATTTTCAGATCTGAATTAGATGTATCGCCGCAAATTTTCTTGACTCAAGAGCGAGTACCGGATCAGGAAATTTCACTGAGAACAGCAGCAAGAAAAGGAGCTTAGGAACTGGACAAGGGTTCGTCCGCTGTTCTTGTAAAAGAGATTGCTCTTCAAAGAGATGTTTCTGTATGAAAAATGGTTCTCTTTGCAATTCTAAGTGTCACAGTAGTTTGCCCTTGTCGAAATAAGTAATTAGTAATAACGGTACTGTGTTAAACAATATCCAAATAAAGTATTTTTTTTCTTCAATGATAGGTTCTTTCCTCAAACACTAATTTACTAAGTATAGTTTGATTTAATTAGAACTTGTTATATAACATATTGTTGAAATGATACAACAATTTTGGATAGATACAAATAATATTGTCTAACAAATCAGTCAAACCCGAATAAAACGGGTTTTACCTTAGCGCTGTTAGTTAGAACGCGTTTTTTTCCTAGTTAATTCGGGTTTTCTTTAGCGCTCTCAGTTAGAACGCGTTTCCCTAGTTAATTCGGGTTCTCCCTAGAGCTCCCAGTTAGAACGCGTTTTCCCTAGTTAATTCGGGTTTTGACTGATTTCGGGTTTTGACTGTAACATATGTATATATATATATATATATACATATAATATATATATATATATACATATATATATATATCTATATACATTATATATATATAACCTTTCCAACTTATATAACCAACTTATATAACCTTTATCCAACTTATATAACCTTTTTCGATGACCCTGTATATATATTTATAACATAATATGTAAAACATAGCATATATATGTAAAACACTGCACAATCACAGTTCTTCAAAAGGTGTTTATATCTCATGTCAGTGCATGGTGACGAACTGAGCCAAAAGATACGCAAGCATGATGATACGACAACTGAGATATATTAGATGTCGTAGATAGAGAAAAAGCATGTTGGCCAACTTAGATATAGAGCGAAACATCCATACAGGGTGCAGCAGAGTGGAGCCCCCCCCCCCCCCTTCAAAGTGTCTTAAAAACCGAACAAAACATCTGACATGAAAAATTTTTATATTTTCAAAAAACGCTTTTAATCTAGTTTTTTTCCCCACTAGGTTTGAAAATAACCATCACTCAGGTGGTCACAAGTTATTATCGATGCACTACCGAAGTCGTTCTCTAAAGTTTTCCCATCATACTGTTGTTTATTTCTCTTATTATTTTATCTCCACTGTTGTTATCTCTACTTGGCACGGCGTCAGTTGCAAAGAGTTAGAATTCCCTCTGTGCCGCGTACAGAATCGTTGATTTTAAAGACAGCCTCGATAACGAAACCGCGATGTTCACGGGACCCACTCATGGGTGTCTACCGACAACTAGAAAATCCACCCCAACTGTTGCCACCTCGCGGGCCACCTTTCCCCACTACTCCCTTACCAGTGACCTTCAGAAATGCTGAAGTCCATTCTGCCGCATCCTGTAGATTGAGAGAACGCGAGTCTTACATACATGACGGCAGAAAAAGCGGAGACGTCTTCCAGTCAGGTGTATATAAAATGGACATTTCCTGTTTGACCATCAAGATTATGGATTTTTGATGGGTTACGGTAGTCCCGTGGTCTATACACGCGTGCTTTTTCGCGTGTTTCGAGTGTACAATTTTAGGGTGAAATAATCCAAATTGAAGCAGGAGCGGATTTCGCCGGTCTGTTTAGTGGATAATAGGTTGTAAACTGGGCTTGGTTTATTACGTACAAAGTTAATGGGGGGGGGGGGGGGTCGAACGGTTTCTTTACCACATAAGAAATATTATGAGTTTGATTATTAATTACGAAGGGTATTTCGAGTATCTGCCGAAAGAATGCTGGCACGTGCCTTAAGGACTGGTATAATTTTAATAAACTACGCTATTTTTACGTTGCATTCCAGAAAAGGGGTATGTACTATGTTAGAAAAGAGAATTTAGAATACAAGTAGTTGCAAATTTGGAGGGAGCCTTTTTTGTTACTTACACACACACACGTATATATATATATATATATATATATATATATATATATATATATATACGCAGGCACACATGGGAAGGTGGTCAGTAATACATATATATACGGAATACATATACATGTATGCTGTACCTTTGAAAGAGAAAACCTCATGAAAAAATATGAAGAAAAACTTCTATAACATAATCTTCTCTGACATTAAAAGGGTGTCTAAAACCGTATGATAACAATTGAAGTCCACTGCATCATTTCTTGGTCAAAAGTAAAATTCGGAGGTGTTTCTCCTTCCTTTATTAAAAGAAAATATGGAGTAAAACTGCTTGAAATGTTTATCACTGCTCGGGCCTCTAAGTCCCCCAAACTACACAAACACCAACACCACCTCTCCGCCCGAAAGAAAAATAAGGTAGCACAAAACAGCTCGTTAAAATTCAAATTCCTCACGGGTCACGGAAATTCTTATGGAGTAAAAAACCAAAAAGAATTCAAAGAATCAAAATGATGTATAACATTTACTTCATAAGCTCCATTAGTAGGTGCGTGATGTGCGAAAGATACCCTGTAATGAATCATGCAGTCTCCCTTTCTCGCTGGGCGTAATAATGAATAAGTGACTATCTAAAGTGACTTTCATAAAGAAGGAGAAGAGCGCATGTTTTTCAGAGTCATGCTGTGAGGTTCCCAGGTTGATTTTTAAACGTGACTGGATAGCGAAATATCTTGAGAAGAAATCAAAAAATGAAGAGAGAATATATTTTTAATCCATTATTCCTTATTTTTACGAAGTGCCAGACAGAGAATTATTTTTATCGTTTACGTGTAGTGGTTATTTTTTTCTCTAAAATGAATCTTTAAATAAACAGGAAAATACTGGGTTGGCCAAATTTGTCTTTGTTTTTTTTTCTTTCTTCAGTGAGATAGCTTTAGTAACGCTTTGTTGTCTTTAACTTCAATCGAAACAATTCAGTTTGATTTTGATATGGCAGCTGACCTATCGATGTGCATTTAAAAAAGAAAAAACTTTATGTAGCCATTTTACGATAGAATCCCACTACATTTTAGTGATAATGGAAGAAAATAAACACATTTTCGGCATATTACGCTTTATTACCATGTTTTTATTAACTCTCTTCTTGTTTGTTTGTTTGTTTGTTTGTGTTTTTGTCCAGTACAAATCTTGCAATCGATTTTTAACTAATTTTCCGACTAGCTAGAAATTTGAAACTTTTAGAATAGCTCAGAACACGTTGACAATGCATTATTTTAATAGTTGTAGCCATCTTTAAGCAGATTTGAATTCATTTTCAGTTAATTTTGTTTTGTAGACTGGTGCAGCCATCTGTCGGCCGGGACGGGAGCGAAAAGTCAAACGCAAGTTAACTTCCAATTAACCTCATTTTCTTTCACGCTGATGGGATAATTCATCATAAAAATTTTAAAAAAGTATTTATTAATACATAGAATTGTCAAGTTTATATGATTCAACAGAAAATTTAAAAGCATGGTATATAAAAAGTTCTTTTTATCTTTATTATTTCAAGAAAGTAATCTCGCAACTAAAAACGCAAAAAAAAAATTACATAGTGTACAAGAGAAAGTGCTGGTGACTGATGGAACTTGTCAAAAATGGTTTGCAAAGTTTGGTGTTGGACATTTCTCGTTGGGCGATGCACCAACGTTGGGCAAACCGGTTGAAGTGGAAAGTGATCAAATAGAGACAGTAACTGAGGAAAATCAACATTATACCAAGGGTAGATAACCGACTAATTCAAAATTTCCAAACCAAGCGCTGAAAAGCATGTGCGCCACTTTTGCTATGTTACACTTTGATAATGGATTCCACATAAATAAAAAGAACTTTTTCATACCATGTTTTTAAATTTTCTGTTGAATCATATAAACTTGACAATTCTATGTATTATAAATACATTTAAATAATTTTTTGATGGATTATCCCATCAACTTGAAAGAAATGAAGTTAATTGGAAGGTAACTTGCGTTTAACTTTTCATTCCCATCCCGTCCGATAGATGGCTGCACCAGTCTACAAAACAAAATTAACTGAAAATGAATTCAATCCTGCTTAAAGAGGGCTAAAAGTATAAAAATAATGCATTGTCATCGTGTTCTGAGCTATTCTAAAAGTTTTTCAAATGCCTAGCTAGTCGGGAAATTAGTTAAAATCGATTGCAAGATTTGCACTGGACAAACAAACACACACACACAAACAAACAAAACAAGAAAGCGAGTTAATAAAAACATGGTAAAAAATCTAAAATCGGAATCCGGATTCTCGGAGATCGGGATAAACGAGAGCCGGATAAATGAGGTTTTCTTTTTTTTTATATATTGATATATTTTAGTAAAGAAAAATGTATGTCTTGTTTTAACACACAAAACTTTTTACTAATAACAGATTTCGTATGAAAAGCTGCCCTCTCCGGTGACTATAAATATTACAGAATTCTCCACTTCCAGTTTCTCTTGTCGCCGAGAGAATTTCAAAACAGAAAAAACTAGCTGAGAAAACAGCCCTTCACCGTTATTTTCATCGAATAGAGCTAATAACGAAAGCTAGACCTTCTGAAAAAAAAAGGCACAAAAAGCAAAATTTCCGGCTTATTAAAAGCGTCTCATAAAGCGTCGTTGAACAGAACTGAGGAAGCAAAATTCTGCTGGAATCAGAATGAATGAATAACGTATTCTGTCATAAGGCCCCGTAAAGGAGCCTTGAAGTAGCAAAAGAGGAAAAAAAAAATTCCGGAGAATTCCTTAAGGTACGCAGCGAAACAGGGTAATTTACGAACCATGGAAATCCTTAAGGGAGGGAGAACGTTCTAATACGTCGGAGGAGAGTCTTGGCTTGGTTTTTAAGCACGTTCCTGGGTGCACAGAGTAGATTTGTACGACACAGAAAATGAATACCCGTAATATATTTTTTATGCATACTATTTCCTTAAAATCATACTAATAAGTTTATTATAATGCGAAATAATGACAGCGTGTATAGCGCAGACACAGAAAAATACGAATTTTATAAGGCATAAAATATTTCCATGTTTAGCAGAAATTTGTGCAGTGTCAAATTTTTTTTTCGTATTTTACCTTTTCATTTTAAAATTTTATGGCATGTAAAAAATCCTGTAATTACTACTTTTCGGAATGTAAATTTTGCCTGAAAGATTTCATATTCCACCTAAAATAAAACTGCGCGGGAAACTATCCCGGTTGGAAAGGAAACTTTTAATTATGTCCATAGTACACTGTTGGCACCAGTGGCTTTGCATAGATTGACGAGACACTGATTTCTGACGCCAACTAATGTTCGACCTATATCTTACACCAACGGACTGTTTAAGGCCCAGTACATTTAATTTTAGCTTTTCTAGCCCGTTCAAACAAACTGATGAATCAAATCAATAATATTTACGCCGTGGGAAATAACAGAAATATATATTATCTATGGATAACAGTTCCGTAACTGACTCACTCACTGACTGACTGAGTGACTGACTGACATACAACGCACAAATCAAACCGCTGGACCTAAAGGGCTGAAATTTTGCATGTCGATTCTTCTTATAGAGTAGGCGTGCACTAAGAAAGATTTTTGAAATATTCTCCTTAGATTTTGTTTAAGTTAAATTTTTAAGCGTTTTTGTAACTTTTTAAAGTTTGCATTTAAAATAATAATTTGAGGGTTAATAAATTTATATCACGAGAAAGATCATAACAATTCCTTAAAATGAAATCTTTTTTCGAATCTTTACCTCCATTTTCTGATTTTTTGGTGCATTTTTAACGATAATTTTTAGAATTGTAATTTTTAAATGCTGATCACTTGATTTGCTTTTCTGGTACTTGACATGAATTTATCGTCACGTCATAGCAAACGAAATAGAGAAAAAAAAATTTCTTGCTAATGCGGCAGACGATTGGACATAATCCAAAAATATTTAAAATAACGTAAAGATAGTTCCTCAAACTGCACTATATTAACTGTACTATATTCTTTATGTGTTCTCTTCCTTATTCTTCTGTGTTCTATTAGATTAAATTTTCTTCTACATTATTTTGCCTATAAAATATCCGTTACGATTTTTTTTTATAATATATTTTTTGTTTTTTTTTTACATCAATTGCATAACATTGATACTTGTATTTATTATAAACATATTTAAACAATATTTTTGGCATTAATTGCATCATTGACCGTTGCATTTAATTTGAATGTACTCTGTAGCGAAGTACGGGTTTCAGCTAGTTCAGGCATAAATTCGTTTTATAAGCTATGCGTTCCGCAATAACACACAAAGTTTACATCCGCACCATTTACCACGACCTTCCGTATTCAGAGAAATATTAGTAAAGGATTCAATGCGACATATTTGACATCTAGGGCTCAATCCTACTAGTACTCTTTAAATGCAGTGTAAATCAAAGAATAAGAACATGGTAAAGTGCAAAAAATAGTTACGACGATAAAAATACTTTTTATACCATGTTTTTAAATTTTATGTTGAATCACATAAACTGACAATTCTATGCATTAATAAATACTTTAAAAAAAATTTTTTGATGATGATCCCATCGACTGAAAGAAAATTAAGTTAATTGGAAGTCAACGTGTGTTGACTTTTCGTTTCCCGAAACAGCCGATAGATGGATGCACCAATCTACAAAACAAAATTAATTTAAATGATTCAATTCTGCTTAATATGGCTAAAAGTATCAAAATAAGCGTTGTCATCGCGTTATGAGCTATTCTAAAAATTCAAATGTCTAGCTAGTCGGGAAGTTAGCTAAAAATCCGATTGCAAGATTTGTACTGGACAAAACACCACACACAAACAAGGAAAGCGAGTTAATAAAAACAGCGTAAAAAATCGCTTAATTATTTTACATTCCTTCAATAAATGTTAAAAATCGAAACTCCGAAGTGTAACAGACCCGCCATTCTAGCTGCTCGCGAATTTCTCTACAGGTGTATGCATTCTTTTGAGTTTAAAGTAAACATTCTGGGAATGATAAAAAAGACAAACGCGTGCATACAGAGGAAAATACCACGCTTTACACAAAGTTTCCTTCGTTCGTGCAGAATGCAAGAATGTCTCCGTCAATAAATACACGAAGTAGAATATAATACGAACTACGTATGTATTGTAGAGCATTAGCGGAGAGGGACAGCATTTTAAAACAAAGGTGTGCCGGGAAATACGTGACGGAGAGGAAATATAATGATGACTAAAAATAAATCGAGTGGAGGAGCGATCTTAAAAAGCAATTTTTTTGTTCTTTACGCAGCCATTGTTTTTTAACTTTTAGATATGGATGATTTCTAAATTTTATCACCATATATGACTTCTTTGTGTGTAAGTATGTCTATCTATAAGCGTTATGTTCAAACAAATAGGAACACACAGTTTTTATGAATCCACGGTAAGAAATTAAAAATGGCAACTAGTTCCCACAAAGAATGAGCGTTATGTATTATTATCTAAAACAACTAATCCAATAGGACAGTTGTCACTATTATATATATATATATATATATACATACATACATACCACTGGCACATTATTGTGTGTGTTGTGTGTGTGTGTGTGTGTGTCTAACTCTCCACCATTATAAATTGCCTTAGAATCTAACGCGCATTCTAAATTATCTCTCAAGAAAGCACAGTCCCTATTTCAAATTGCGACTCGAAATAAATTGACTATCTATATTATCCTTAACGCACGTGTTGAACATTAAATATTATCACTAACCTCACAAATTAGAGATGTCTGAGAACCACGCGCCTATTCGTCGTACAAAAACGCGTGTTCCCAAACCACGCGACTTTGACTCCTAACCACGTGATTTTGACACTAGGTCCCACATTGTCAAACCATATGTCCTTTCTAACCAATTGTAGAAGTTAAAACCTCGTGTTAAGCCCAGGAATCGCTGTATATAAAATGTTGAGAGAGGATTTTCTGCGCTCTCTGCTTCCTTGCCCTTCTGTGGTCATCCTTGTTCCGCTTTAGAGCTTCTCTTGGTCTCCTGCCTGGTGTTCGCGTCCTTTTTCCATCTGTGTCCGATACTATGTCGTATAGTTTTCTATCATCTCACTGCCCCGGTAGGTTCCGGTGGCCGCTAACATTGTTTGTGTCCTGCTGCAAAGTTCCTTTTCGGAAATGTCTAATGCCTTTCTCGTGGTCCTGAATAAATAAATCAGTTCAATGGACACAAAGTGTGTGTTCTCTGTTCTGGTATCGACTACAACGGTCTTGGTGAGGCTTTGTACCATCTCATCGAGTGTTTTCCCGCCACGACTACCAACGTTCATGAATCGTGTCCGTGATGTGCGTACATTAGACACACACACACACACATATATATATATATATATATAACTATATATATCTACTTATATGTCAAGGTTTTTGTAAAGATATTAAAATTAAGAGGGCCAAAAAAGTGGGTTTTCAGTGAAATGCGGAGTAAGTGCTAAAAATCGAGATATTTCATAGAAAATAGGTTATAGTTTGTTAAAAGAGCAACAGATGGCGGCACCTGGTGGACTTCGGAGACTATTATATCATAGGAGGGGGAATTATAGCATACGGTGGCGTAAAAATTTATTTATAGAATTAGACTGGGTTCGCGGGGTTTTCATGCAGACTCATCAGTTTTATGGGCGCTAAAAATAATGCAGATTCAGAGAAGTCTGGAGAATATTCCATCGCAAGCTCAGCACTTTAGTTGGGCCCGTTAAGAAAGACAAAGGGTAACGCAGTTCGCTTAAGATTCTCGGAAAGGGAAGAAGTATATTTTTTGGAAGGAAGATGGGATTAGTCGACTGGATAAAACTAAGCCTGGGTTTCTCTATTTACGATTAATAAACCCTTATAAAATTTAAATGTGTCTTCTTCTTCTTGACTACCGGACTCTGACTGCTTGAACGATGTTTTTTCGGCTACTAATTAATTCAAGATGAAAATTCCGACATATTATATATATATATATATATATATATATATATATATATAATATATATAGTATATATATATATATACACATAAGAGACTCTTAAAAAATAAGTCACTTGACTAGAAACTTCCAATGATAAAAACGATTACCCGAAATTTCAAAAGAAATAAATTGTGAACGTTCTTTACGTTTTGCATTCCACATGCATTCTCAAAACGTAAAAAAACTCATAATTGGGGTCTAAAAGGGTTTTAAAAACCCTCTGTCGTAAGATTTTTGGACGCAAAAATGTAAGATTTATTTACGCTAGCCAAAACGTTTGAAACATAGATATTACGTTAAAAAACAAACTCCATAATGATGGAATTGCGTGTGTGCATTTTAAAGCGTGAGATACGCCAGAAATTTCTCTCAGTGGAAGTTCTTTATAAGAAAGATGTATTTGTGGCCATTTTCAGTTATATCCGTTGCTGAAAATGCATTAATATTTTAAACCATTCAGTAGTTTTTCTTATTGTAATAAAAATAGAACAGAAAATTTGCATTATATCCAGGAATCGTTACTATCAAAACTCTGGAATTTTCAGCGTAAGAAAGTCGTCTATCATCCGTAGACTCAAATTTTTATAGCATACATGAAATGGGATGAATATAAAAGTGACGAGTCCTTAGAATAGATAGTATATCTATATATATATAAAACAGTTCCGTAACTGACTCACTGACTGACATACAACGCACAGACCAAACCCGCTAGACCTAAAGGGCTGAAATTTGCATGGGCGATTTTTCTTATAGTGTAGGGGCGCACTAAGAAAGACTTTTGAAAAATTCTTCTTAGATTTTGTTAAAATTAAATTGTTTTAAGCCATTTTTTTTACTTTTTTTAAGTTTGCATTTAAAATAAAAATTTGAGGGTTATAAAATTTATATCACGAGAAAAGATCATAAAAATTCCTTTAAAAATGAAATCTTTTTCGAATCTTTACCTCCATTTCCTGATTTTTTGTGAATTTTTAAAGATTAATTTTAGAATTTAATTTATCAAATGCTGATCACGTGACTTCTTTTTCTGGGTACTTTAAATAAATTTATCGTCACGTGCATAAAAACTAAATATACAAAAAAATTTTTTCTCTTGATATGCGGCAGACGATTGGACATTATCCAAAATAAAATAAAATACAGTAAAAGAAATGTTCTAGAAACTGTACTATATTGTTTAGTATTCTTTATATTAGATTTAATTTGAATATCTTCTTCTACATTATTTTGTCTATAAAAATATCCCTTACGATTTTTTTATAAATATATATATATAGATATATATATATTATATATATATATATATATATATATATATATATATATATATTTTACATCAATTATATACATTGATCGTCGTATTTATTATATATATATATATATATATATATATATATATATATATATATATATATATATATATTGACATTAATTGCATACATTGACCGTTGTTTTACTTTGAATGTACTCCGTAGCGAAGGGCGGATTTTCAGCTAGTCTATATATATGTATTGAAGGAGAGAAGAGAGAGAGAGAGAGAGAGATGGTGTTTTTTTTTAAGCTGACACTACTCAGAGCCATCTGTAGCGCGATCTATTAGTCGGAATTCCACCAAAATTGATAAAGGGATTACGGACAGCATGGGAGAGAGTTTCCGTGACAGAAAAAATAGTTTCAAAAGTCGCCGACAGGGGACGATATGGCCCTGTTGCTGTCGGCGCACCCGAGAATTGCATAAAAGGCAAGTAAAACATCAAATGCAAATTCATGACTACATAGTCGACAGCAGCGAAAGTATTTTGCGCTATAAAGATCGGTCCGGAATCTGTTGCACCTTCGCTTTACAGAAGAAAGGGTCATCAGTCGCTTTTTTTCCACTAGCATGGCCACCTCGCTTCCCGGACCTAACCCATGTGACATCTTTCTGTGAGGTTATTTAAAGTCTAAGTTGTATCTTGGTGGAGTTGGCGGCTCTAAAGGACAACATATCCCGGAGTTTGATGAACATTCCTGGTAACATGCTACGCTCGGCCGTTGAGAACGTAGCGTTCAGGATGCGATGTGTCGTCCACCAGAACTGTGGTCACATTGGAGGAGGGAAAAGTGAATTTGTTGCATAAAGTGGTGTTGCAGGGAAATATCTTTGTTATTCATTTGTCTGCTTCAAACTTTTTCGGTATTCATCACTTCTCTTTATAGTCCGAAATACTGGCGCTGCTGTCGACTACATAGTCGTGAATGTTTATATTGATGTTTTACTTGCCTTTTATGCAAATTCCCTAGTGCGCCGACACAGCTGTTTTTTGTGCGTGCATAACGCGTCCGTTTTTAGTGATACACTACCGTTCCAACGCTCTTTAGGGTTTTCTCATGCGCTGAGCATTTTGCGACGGGAAAAAGTGGGCGTTGCGATTCGAAATTTTCGAGTTTCTATACCTATAACCGTAACCGCGAGCGCCACTTTGTTGCCGCTCACGGAATCCCGAGCTCATACCACTGAATAACTGTGTTTGAAATTTCATCTCGATCAATTGAACGGTACAACCACTAGACGACCATATATTGGCAAAGTTTTTTAATGACCCTGTATAAAAATACATTTGGAAAAAAATTGTTTCAAAGTGAACTTTCTTTTTTCTAGCGAACTTCTTTTCTTATTTAGTCAAACCATTGGCCGCATATTTGGCAGCATATATATATATATATATATATATTTATATATATATTATATATATATATATATATATATATATATATATATATATATATATATATATATATATATATACAGTCGAACCTCCATATATCGAACTTCCTTATATCGAAATTTTCTATATATCGAACTCTTAGAAAATCTCCATGTTCATTACATGGAAAAACTGTTTCTATATTTCGAAAAAATCTCTATATATCGAAATTTTTTTCAAGACGTATTGGGAGATTTTATTCCACTTTAGAATAAATCTCCCAATTTTTGGCGTTTGAAACAATACGTCGTGGACTTCAATTCGCGGAAAATGTTCCTGATGAAGTTTTTAGTGGACTGTATAAATGCGAACATTTATTTGATGAACTTTCCACAAAACTGGCTGTAAAGCAAGATATTCGTAGTTTTTTTAAAGAATGTAACAGTGATCATTGTAACCACTGTCTGGATTATTGTGTCTTTTAAAGGTATGTAGTACTCAAAGAATCTTTTATATTAATTTATTATTAGTTATAAACTTTCATTTAATATTTTATTTTGTCAATTCATTTCGTTGTTATGCACGTGATGCAAAATTAATTTGAAGTATCACAAAAAGAAAAGAAATCACGGGATAGGCATTTAATAAATTAAATTCTAATAATGAATCTTTAAGAATTCACCAAAAATTAGAAAAAGTAGGCAAAGATTCGAAAAAGGATTCATTTTAAAGGAATTTTTGACCTCTCTCGTGATATCATTTTTATAACCCTCAGATTATTATTTTAGATACAAACATAAAAAAGTTACAAAAACAGCTTAAAAATTTTATTTTGAAAAATCTTTCTTAGTACATACCTACACAGTAAGAAGAATCGCCATGCAAAATTTCAGCCCTTTAGGTCCAGCGGTTTGGTCTGTCCGTTGTATGTCAATCAATCAGTCACGGAACTGTTTTATATAGATATAGGAAGCCGATATCACCTCGGGATGCTCAATGTGTGAAAATATATTTAAACTTCAAAATACGTTACTTGTCTTTCTTTCCATTAGCTGACTTCTATATTAATTTCAAAAAGATGTATCTCAGAACCACTTATACTTTACAACATTTTACACTTCATCCTTAGCTTTGAATTCTTTACTTCAACAATCTAACAATATGAAAGGCAGATACCACTGACCGACTGACTGATCCCTGTATATCTGGAACCTTAAGACCTAGAAAGCTAACATTTTGCACAGTGGTTCCACTTAGGCCCTAGGAGCTACAATGTAAGAAGTCCCTACACTGTAAGAAGAATCGCCATGCAAATTTTCAGCCCTTTAAGTCCAGCCGTTCGGTCTGTACGTTTTCAGTCAGTCAGTCAGTCAGTTACGGAACTGTTTTATATATAGATGAAGCACCAGACGTTCAGGAACCAAACGACAGCAACGTCGTTACAATGACGTGATCTTTGGAGGATCTATAAACAATCGGATCTTACTATCTGGATGCGCCCCCCCCCCTTAAGAATTTGGCGCTAAAAACCCTAAATCAAAACACACGTTAAAGTAAAGAAAGAAAAACTCAAAAGCCATATTTCAAGAGCGAGATACAGCGCCTCCCACGTGGACCCAGCCAATCCGGAATCCGGCAGCTGCGATTTTCTCGTCAAAAGGAATTTTTCCCGTTTTAAATAGGGCACCGGCCGAGCTGTCTTGAAGTGTGTCCTTAGCCAGGGATGGAGCAAATAGAAGTACAAGCTCCACCGTGAGGTAATCAAATTATGGGAAAGGATGTGCGAGGGTGGGGGAGGGGGCAGACAGGGAAAAGCGAAGTGCCGGTGTGAAAAGCAGTTTCGAACACAGAGTATCGTAATGAGTTCTGGAGTGCAGTACAAAAGGGTTAGGGTTAATGATATCTCAGGCACGAATGTAAGAACAGATACCCGCTTTAAGAATAGAAAATGCTTGATAAAGAAAGAGAATGCTATCAAACGAGGAAATTTTCAGTCCAGAATAATTTCATTAATCTCCGATATATATGTATACAGGACTCGATTTGAGGCGGAATGCGCCAGTTGGCGTTCCGGTACGTCTCTTTAGGAAAATAAAATTACGATAGTTAAAAACATTTATTTAATCACATATTACTCTGTTTTTAGTGAGTGGGCCTGGCCCAATATATATATATATATATATATAATATATATATATATATATATTATATATATATATATTATATATAATATATATATATATATATATATAAATTTGGAATATCCCCACACACCCCGAAAGGTTACAGTTCCGGCACCTCCATTTCTATAAATCGAGCACTGTATATACATATACACTGCTGGCCACCTAAATTGCAACACCAAGAAAGACAAGAGATATCACAACAAAACTTATTTTGTAGATAACATGTTGACAAAGTATCAAATGATTAAATTTATAGACTTCTGTGAAGTGTGGTTCCTGCCAAAATCAGTAGCCAGAGTAGCCGCCATTGTTGGAGATCACCGCTGCCACACGCCTCGGCATTCATTCAAAGAGACTTTGGATGAGTTCTTGGGGTACAGCAGACCAAGCAGCTTCCCCACGTTGCCAAAGTTGATCTGCTGTGACAGATGGGGATGGAATATGGGTCAATCGTAGAGCAACCATGGACCACATGTTTTCTATCGGCGAAAGATCCGGAGAGCGAGGCGGCCAGGGAAGCAATTCAATCTGGCGATTGAAGAAGAACCGTTGGACAATGCGTGCCACGTGTGGTCACGGATTATCCTGTTGAAATATGGCTGTGGGCAAGCCCTGAAGGTAAGGAAGGACAACTGGCTCCAACACCTCGGAGATGTAGCGCTGGCTGTTTAAAGTACCGGCAATGCGTACTAGAGGTGTGCGAGAGTGATATCCAATACCACCCCATACCATAATACCCGGTGCAGGACCAGTGTGGCGGTGCATAACGCAGCTGTTCAGCATCCTCTCTTCACGGTGTCTCCAGACTCGAATGCGACCATCGTGGTGTTGCAGACAGAAGCGTGACTCGTCAGTAAAGACAATTTCATTCCATTCTGCCGTCCACATCCTTCTGTCATCACCATTGGCGGCGAAGACGTCTGTGGTTCTGCGTCAAGGGTAGACAAAGCAATGGACGTCTTGCGGACAGACCACTCTGCTGTAAACGGCGTCGAATGGTACGCGCATACACTGGATGATGCGTCATAGACTGCATGTGCTGTGCTATGGTTCGTGATGTGACTGAGCGATCCGTCACTGCCATGCGCACAATTTGCCTGTCATCACGTGAAGTGGTGCGCTGAGGTGGATGTGATGGAACACGCCGGTCCGTCGTACCCTCCTGCATCCAACGATCACATATCCGCATTACAGTTGATTGGTTTCGTAAAACACGACTACCGATTTCCCTGAAAGATAATCCACAATCTCCGTAGGCCACGATCCTTCCTCTGTCGAACACGGATACTTGATCAAAAGATGATCGCTGTTTTCGACGAGGCATAATTCATCGTTTTTTTGAAAAAACCACAAGAAAAACACATTGCCGAACTTGAAATCGTCGAAATCTCCAAGCCTTAAATACCGCTTTGAAGTGGCGCCACAGGCGCGCGTGATGTGCGTCTGCGCTGAAATTCTAATCATTTGCAAATCTCACCTCCGCTAATGCATGTTGTATATTTCATGTTATTTGCATGTTTCCTTCAGGGTGTTGCATTTACAGTGGCCAGCAGTGTATATATAAAATTTGTTTACTCACAAAATTCTTAAATTGTGCAGAAGAGTGCTGAATTGTGCTTGAAAGAGAGCGAAAACTATATGCCTCTCTAATAATATAATTCACATATATACACACACATACTATATATATATATATATATGTATATATATATAATATTATATATATATATATATATATTATATATATATATATATTTATATATATATATATATATATATTTATATATATAATATATATATATATATATATATATATATAATATATATATAGATATATATATATATATATATATATATAAAATATGTGTGTGCATAATGTGAATTACATTAATAGAGAGAGGCATATAGTTTTCGCTCTGTTTGAAGCGCCAGAATCGGCAAAATTTTAAAATGTTTCAAATAAAAAGTTTTAAACGTAGCATTCCGTTCATCCATAACGGTCCTCCGGAAGACAAAATTTCAGACGCTAAAAACCGTCCGTCGTTGCGAGTTTAAATTTGGAAGCGCGCCAAACCCAGTGTGTGGTCGCTTGGGCAAGCAGTCAACAGTTAAGTTCAAAAAATGCCTCAGTATTTGACATACATATATGAATATATATACTACATACGTACATATATATATAACACATACATACATATATACATAGAAAAGAGGTAAGCAACGATAAGTAATCCTACGTTAATAACCCGCGGTAGTTCATTAGAAAAGACTACCTGAAATTTCTTTTTTCTTATTGTCGACGTTAGATTTTTAAGGAATTGATTACAAAACACCTTTCCTTTTTTTTCATTTTGCACCAATTTCTGGTCATAGAGAACAACTGAAAACAAATTTTCTCTCCGACGAAAATTTCTCACTTTAAAAGATAAAGAGGGCGGATATTAATAGAAGGAATTGCCTTTTCCTCCGCCCATCCACTTCGAAAGGGAAAGCTTTTTAAACATTATTTAAACGACGCAGTCGAGATTGAATGAACAGCCCAGGAATTTAAATGGCCGAATAATGCCAACAGCTGCTTCCGAGGGGAGAGGGAGCCAGTTAAACCCGTATTAAAAAGCATCTCGGCTACGCAGCGTCGATCCGAGAGCTTTAGAGTGAGCCAGTGACGCATGCAGTGTAAAGATCTCAACAAAGGAGATTTTAGAATAAATGATAATGCACGATATTATGGTTAATGCCCGAGGGGGGAAATTAAAATGGCACCACAGTAATAGCTACAATTAGGGACTTCAAATATATAAAATGCCAAAACAAATTAATTATATAACTGCACCCCTCTCTCTCTCTCTCTCTCTCTCTCTATATATATATATATATATATATATATATATATATAATATATACACTGCTGGCCACCCAAATGGCAACACCAAGAAGACAAGAGATATCACACAAAATTTATTTTGTGGATAACATGTTGACCAAGTATCAAATGATTAAATTTATAGACTCTGTGAAGTGTGGTTTCCTGCCAAAATCAGTAGCCAGAGTAGCCGCCATTGTGGAGATCACCGCTGCCACACGCTCAGCAGTGATTCAAAGAGACTGTGGATGAGTTCTGGGGTACAGCAGACCAAGCAGCTTCCACACGTTGCCGAAAGTTGATATGCTGTTGGCAGCTGGGGATGGAATCTGGGTCAATCGTAGAGCAACCATTGGACCACATGTTTTCTATCGGCGAAAGATCCGGAGAGCGAGGCGGCCAGGGAAGAATTCAATCTGGCGATTGACGAAGAACCGTTGGACAATGCTGCACTTGTGGTCGGGCATTATCCTGTTGAAAATAGGGCTGTGGGCAAGCCCTGAAGGTAAGGAAGGACAACTGGCTCCAACACCTCGGAGATGTAGGGCTTGGCTGTTTAAAGTATCGGCAATGCGTACTAAAGGTGTGCGAGAGTTGATATCCAATACCGCCCCATACCATAATACCCTGTGCAGGACCAGTGTGGGCGGTGCATACGCAGCTGTTCAGCATCTCTCTCACGGTGTCCTCAGGACTCGAGATGCGACCATCGTTGGTGTGCAGACAGAAGCGTGACTCGTCAGTAAAGACAATTTCATTCCATTTCTGTCTCCGTCGCATTCTTCTGTCATCGCCACCAATGGGCGCGGAGACGTCTGTGGTTCTGCAGCAAGGGTAGACAAAGCAATGGCGTCTTGCGACGACCACTCTGCTGGTAAACGGCGGTCGAATGGTACGCGCAGACACTGGATGATGCTTTACAGACTGCATGTGCTGTGCTATGGTTCGTGATGTGACTGAGCGTCCGTCACTGCCATGCGCACAATTGCCTGTCATCTCGTGAAGTGGTGCGCTGAGGTGGATGCGATCGAACACGCCGGTCCGTCGTACCCTCCTGCATCCAACGATCACATATCCGCATTACAGTTGTTTGGTTTCGTCCAACACGACTACCGATTTCCCTGAAAGATAATCCCAAATCTCGGTAGGGCCACTATCCTTCCTCTGTCGAACTCGATACTTGATCAAAAGATGATCGCTGTTTTCGACGAGGCATAATTGATCGTTTTTTTTAAAGAACCACAAGAAATACACAATTGCCGAACTTGAAATCGTCGAAATCTCCAACGCTTAAATAGTGCTTTGAGAGTGGCGCCACAGGCGCGCGTGATGTGCGTCTGCGCTGAAATTCTACCAGTTGCATATCTCACCTCCGCTAATGCACGGTTGTAAATTTCATGTTATTTGCATGTTTTCCTTCAGGGTGTTGCATTTACAGTGGCCAGCAGTGTATATAAAATATATAGATATATATAATATATATATAATAGTATATATATATATATATATATATATATATATATATATATATATATATTATATATATATTATATTTAATATATATATATAAAAAAATATAGTATATATATATATATAAATACAGAGAGAGAGAGAGAGAGAGAGGAGTTTGTTTAGGCATCATAGAAGCTGGTTCTTCGTTTGTGAATTATACTGTAGCTAAAGAAATTCGATATTAGCGCCCTTTACACGTACATTCTTTCGCGAGTGCTTGGAGCGTACGGTATTGCGCGCGGGAAAACTTGCAATACGCTCAAAAGCAGTTTTCCCTTCCTCTGCACTCACCTTCACACGTGCACTCAATCGCGCGGGATCGTGGTTTCATGCGGGAACGAGTATACGTGTAAAAGGGCGCTATTGGATCCTCAAAGTCAGTAACAAGAGTTAACTTTTGCAGTTGTTTTTTTCCCTTTTTCCTACTTGACTGTAACTCAAACAAATTGTTAAGCTAAACGAGGAAGAAGATTTGGGGATGAAAAAAAAATTTCCTTGTTACAGTTTCTCTTAGAGTGTGCATTACTCAAGCTTCACCGTACGATGTTAGAATAGGGTCTGCTGTCTCCCGGCAGGAAGCCAAATTTAGACCAAGTGGCTTCTTTTTGAGCATCTGTGGACTGCCTTTTAAATTTTAACAAGTTTGAGAAATATATGAAGTCTCGATTAAATAGTGAATTTATAAAATTCTTTTTTCCACTTCTATTTGACTCCAAATTTTTATTCTCTCGGCTTACTAGGAACTTTTTTAAAAACCTTGATTGTATTTATTTACTGGTAAAAGTGTTAGAATTGTATTATCTCTACTGATCGGTACTTATTGTGAAAATATCGTTTGATTTACTGACAGGCAATAAATATTTAGCATTGATAGTATATCTAACTAAGGGCTATTAATCTAATTAGTATATTTTTTAAATAACGAGTATTATGCAACTCATTAAGAGCTTTACTGTTCCATTTATACTGCTTACTGGAAAATAATTTATTTCTACTTATTAGCAATGGCTTACATGTGTTATACGCCAGCATTGGTGCATGAAGATTTACCATTTTCCGCTCAAATTCGGTACAAAACTGTCTAAAGTATTAGCGATAGTGATTAGGAATGGTTTACACATGTTATACACCAATACGGATGCGTGTTGATTTACTTTTTCATTCTTTTTATTTGGGGCAAAATTGTCTGATGTATTAGTGGCAATAGTTAGCAAATGTTCATGTGTTATACTCAAATATCAGTTCATGTTCATTTACTTTTTCCTCTTTTATTGCGGCGCAAAATGTCTAATGTATTAATGACAACAGTTACCAATGATTTACATATTAAGCGCCAACACGGATGCACGTTGATTTAACTTTTCAACTTTTTTTTCTGTGCAAAATTGTCTAAAGTATCAAATAAATGCTTAGTAATGGTTTACATGTGTTATACGCCGACACTGGTACATGCTGATTTACTTTTTCCCACCTTTTATCAAGTGCGAAATTGTCTTAAATGTTAATGGTAATGGTTAACAATGGTTTACATGTGTTTTACGCCAGTATTGGCGCAAGTTTATTTACCCTTTTCCATTTTTTATTCGGCACAAAATTGTCTAGGATATTAATGGCAATGCTTAGCAATGGTTTACGTGTGTATACACCAACACGAAGGAATTACGATTTACTTTTTTCCACTTTTTACTCGGTACAAAATTGTCTAAAGTATTAGCGGCAATAGTTATCAATGGTTTACACGTGTTTTACGCCAGTATTGGCGCAAGTTGATTTACCTTTCTCCATTTCTTATTCGGCACAAAAATGTCTAAGATATTAATGGCAATGGTTAGCAATTGTTTACGTGTGTTATACGCCAACACGGAGGAATTACGATTTACTTTTTTCCACTTTTTATTCGGCACAAAATTGTCTAAAGTGTTTGCGGCAATAGTTAGCAATGGTTTGCATGTGTTTTACACCAGTATTGGCGAAAGTTGATTTACCTTTTTCCATTTCTTATTCGGCACAAAATTATCTAATATATTAATGGCAATGGTTAGCATCGTGTGTTATACATCAACACGGAGGAATTGCTATTTATTTTTTCCACTTTTTATTCGGCACAAAATTGTCTAAAGTATTAGCAGCAATAGTTAGCAATGGTTTACATGTGTTTTACGGCAATATTGGTGCCTCTTGATTTACATGTTTTTCCATCTATTATTTGGCACAAAACTGTCTAAAATATTTATGCGTTGTTGCGCTCACGCACTTAAACTTTCATAGGCTTTAAATAGATGGTCGGAAAAGAATTCCCGGGTTTTTAAACTCTTCTAACTTCCCAACCAGCACCCAATGAAGTATGATATTCTGTCCCCACATACGGAAGCATTTAGCAGCAACTCTTACCCTTCATTGACTGCGCCCCTTTTGATGAATGCGCTGTCATTTTCCCACAACAAATTTCTTGCTCTGCATACCAAAACTTTTCCCTCCCGTGTGTTGCCAGTGATAAATTTCAAAAAGTTTTCCGAGAGCTTTTAATTTTTAACCCGAATTTCGAGAAACAGTTAATGAGAGTAGACTTAAAGAGAAGGGTGAAAAAAACTGAAGAATATCATTAAACTGTTACTTAGCCCTGCTTTCTGCTAATTGCCTTTTCGAAAACGGGACTGCTCGAGTCCTGTCTTAAAAATATGTTCCAAATTTATGAATGAGCACATGAAAAAATACAACCTGCCGTCAAATATAAATAACGGATCTAACAGCTTGAAGTAAAATATTGCGGATGTTTACGTTTGTTAAAATTTTTATAGACTCAGCTATGAATGATATTCAAAGGTTAGTAAAAAACATAATGTAGTAGCTAAATACCCATGCTTCGCGACGGAATACCTTACTACCATGCATTATTTCATTGGGTTTATTTCATTTAAATTAACTTTAGCTGTAGAGTGTTGTCATTTCTCAGAAGGGTTTAACCTATAATTTAACGGGTTTTCCGTCTGAGAACGAAATTTTAAAATGAGATTATTTTTGAAAATTATTTTTGACTCTGCTATATTTTATATATATACCCGATTCTCTTTTTGCACGGGGATACGGTCCATTAGAACACCGTACGGAAAAAAAACGTGTAAAAAAAAAGAAACGTGAACATATAAAAATTGGAGATAGGTTCCATCCAAATATACCTAATAAAAAAAAATTTTAATTAATGGAACAGTAAACATGTCCGTTTACTGTTGTTTTGTTGTTTTTCAGTGGCAAAAAAATCTTTGTGACAACCCTAAAGAACGAATCCTTAACATGCGAACACCCTAAACAGCGTTGGAACGGTACGTGTATCACAAAAAACGGACTCGTTATGCACGCACAAAAAATAGCTCTGCGGACAGCCTGTGATGGCACCCATGTGGAAAATGGGTATCCAAATAAAAGTTTTCTTTTGTCCGATCTGTGGTGTAATCAGTAATTGGTGTCTTGCCTCTGTCATAGGCAAATTTCCTCCGTGCTTTTGGCTCCGACTTTGTGGGTTATTTTGCGGCTGTGTCAAAGTGTCACAAAGTAACCCCGTCACCTTTCGATATTAGGTTATGTTCTCATAGCCCTCGGAAATATCACTTCACAAAAGTTATATTGTTCCACAATCTACCAACAATTTGACAATAAAAATAATTGCCCGTGGGTAGTTGTTGTATAAGGTGTTAGCCTCAGCCCACAAAGTTCCGAAGTTTGAGTCAATATCTTGACAACAGGTTTGAACAATGCAATAGCAAGCGAAGGCAAATGGCGCGCGGAAGCTTCGGGACACTGGCCACTAGGTGTCTCTGCATGTCGGACAAGCTGTTGGCGCTGTTCTTGCCTTCCCGGTATCAGAGCGCGGTACAAGATCCAAAATACGAAAAAACTACTGTGTGTCACGAAGTTACCCCTGCAGTCCCAAAGTAAGTCTTACTGTATATGAACTATATTACACGCAAAAGATATCATTATACCGTAGACTGCAAAAGAAACTATAAGGGCACGTTGACACTAATATTAATCCCTCTTTATATTTATTTTTAATGAAGTTTGAGTTAAATTCAATTCATCTCCCGAAAGTTAGATCAAATATTTCTTAAAATACCGTCCGTCATGTAGAGAAGTGAGATAAAAATATTTCACCGTTCCGTGATACAAACGTGTTTCCGCCGCGATCTTACTCGATACATTTCAGTTGAACAGCACTTAAGATATAATGAATAAATAGTGCGCAAACAATAAATAAGCGAGCATCGGGGGGTCTCTAACAACAACTAATTCAATGAGTATCGCTCATTAAGACGCAAACAAAATCAGATTCCGAATGGTGCCATTCGCTCCGCTGGAGGAAAACTAATAATGAATATGAATGAAAACGACTGATTTGCGCAGGCTAAAGGGCATTGTTTAACAGTCTCTGGAGAAACAGATGCAAATATTTATTTTTGGAGAGGAAAATAACGTTGCTGAAGATCTTCCATTGTATGATGGAATGGGCTTCATTAATCACATCTTGATAATAATTTCGTTATTTCTTTGGCAGCTAACGTCGTAAATGAATCTAAGATATCGTAGCGTTTCGTTCGGCGATTGCCTGGGAACGACGACTCCAGGTAACAGCGACATAAGCTTTTTTTTTTTCTTTAACACCCATATTATAAACAGTCACTTAGGACTACAGCAAAAGACTTCAAATCTGGCGTAATACACACATAGTCGCCATAACAGGCCTCACCGTTAAGCCGAGCTTCCCTTAAAAAATGAATGAATGAATGAAAAAATTTTGAAGTCGAATTCGGCATGCTTGTATACCGTTAATGACATTCTCGAATGATCGTGAAATGAAAACAAATCAGAAACAACAGCGCCTTAAACCCTTTGAGGGGCGCCGTTTGCACAGTGCAAACGCCTAAATCTAGTCTTTTTTTCACTTGCTTTCAATGTATGCCAGTTAAATGAGCAGAAGATGGTTAGTACTGCCATCTGTTATCAGTTTAAAGAAGCAAAAACATTTTGCAACCTTTAATTGGAAAAATTTTGAAGACTCTTTTGGTTAGAAAAAAATTGGGGAAAAATTCTGCACCGTTCAAACGGTGGGGGTTGTTGCCCCTGAAAGGGTTAAAACGACATTTAAATGAAGTGAATAATGCTATGAACTCTGCGTGCCTGTTATTCAATACAGAAAAAATTGTGAAACTAAATCTTAATATTTCTCGGAATATCGTTCTTCTATTAGGTGTCGAAACAGATTGAAGCATGTTCCATCTAAATCGGAAGATAATTAAATATTTGTTGTATATTGATGCTTATTCTTCATTAGAAATAATTTATCGGTTTTCTTTAGGTCTCGTTTCAACTTTGGTGGACAAGCTGTGAAAAGTTCCATTCCTGAATCATCCTTACAACAAAATATATATAAAGGTTGATAGATTTGGCGATCAATCGCTCTCAAAAGAGTGATGCAATCATGAACGATTCATAATCGGAATGACGGCCTTTTTTAATCGTATTTCCTAGTGTAATAAACTTGGACTAAAAAAGAGTTGATTCTAATTTTCACTGATATCAGTCAAGTGGAAGATGAATCTTAGCTACGGCAAAACCACCTCAAAGTAAGAAAAGTGATTATCATCTAAAAGTTTTTTATCTTAATCTATAAGCGGGATAAAAAGCAAAAAGCTATTTGCGTTTTAAGCCCTTCGGATACGAAAGCCAGTGTTTGAACAATGAAGTGTTTGTTTCCGTGCTTCTTGATTTGAGAGCACAACTCGGGGACGCACTATAAAGCACGTAGGATTTTTTTCGATTGATTAAGGTCATCTTTTGTCAACAGAGGTCTAAAGGCACCTTCATAGATGTATTGCGTAGAAGTTAACAGCGTAGTTCTTATTAAATGAGTTTTTGGCTTTTAATATCCAGATATATTTGAATAATTTAAATAACAGAAATAGAAATTTAACTCAGCCGTTGCATACATATATACCAACTTAACGCGGCAGAAATAACCGCGCCTTAAAATGACCTTTAAATGAAGTGAATAATGCTAAGAACTCTGTGTGCCTCTTATTCAATACACATACTTAGTCATACATATCGCACAGAAGCATTAAGTGCAAGGTTAAATAGCCTTCGAAAGCAAGCCTTCGAATATTTGGTCCAATCCTTTAATACAATTCTCAACTAAAGGCAACTGATAATTTGTTGTCAGTTTATTAAATCATAAAAAATAATTACAACCAACTAAATGTTAAAACTGTGTGTAATTATAACTATTATTATTGTTATTATTATTATAACTACTATTAATAGTAGTGACAGTATATTGTCTCTCAGTAACGAGCAAAAATTAGGAACGAACTTTATCACGGTTTAACTTGCTACCGTTGTTACTAATGCCCCCTGACCGGACAAATAAATAAGAACGTCATTTCAAGTCTGCAAGTTGAAAGAATATTGCTCCTGTTTAGCTGACGGATCACGGCTATTGGGCACCAAGAACATAGGCTTAACGCCCCCCCCCCCCCCCCCCAAAAAAAAAAAAAAAAAACTTGAAAAAAATTAAAACGTTATTACACAGAAGTTCAGTTAAAATCGGAAAATTGTGGAAAACTTTAAGAAAGTTGGTTTTTTCCCGCTGTTTCAAACTGTGACACTGAAGATTCCGATTATGTCTTTAGCCTTAGCATAGTTTTTAACAATGATATGATCCATGACAAAAATTTGATGCTATATTTTTTTTTCGCATTTTATTTATATTATATTTATTTTTCTCAATGTATAACTTTTGAATACTACTGAAACGTCAATTCTATTGTTATTCAATTTTTAAAAAAATCATAATATTTCATGTTTTAAGGACCGCCAGGCAGTCAATGCGCGGAGGAGGGCCCTAAATGAATTCAATTCGAAACCCCCTCCCCCCCCCCAAAAAAAAAATAAAAAATTGGAAGCATGCTACGCCCATACCATGAGGGTCGGAAGCCGACTTGTCGCCTGGTGCCAACCCAATTTCCCCTGAGCAGCCCCAAAGGTGACACAAGGGGCGCTCGTACCCTCCATTCATCTCTACAATTCCCGCGGAGGAACTTTCCGGTCTACAGATTTAAAGGCCTTGTACCCGGCACACGCATGAAGGCATTCCGTGGCGCTTGTCGGGATTCAAACCAAGCAAACCCACTGCCGAAAATCGACAATTTAATATCTAGGGTGCGTCAAACCTGATATTAAATGATCGGAAAAAACGAAGGAGAGACTGGAAAAGAAATAGACGTTTTTACTAGCGAATATATTTCCAGGTAGTTGATAATTTTAGCATAGACATGTCTGTGAATAAGGCTTCGTTCCAATTGGTTCTGGTCGTAGGAAAAATTCTGTTGTAATTTTGACGGTGAAGCTTATGTAGTTTCTTCGGCCCTTGGAGATATTACTTATAGAGATATGATTATGGAATCCAAGCTGCAATTAAGGCTTTGCAAATCTGCCTGTCTCTCTCAGTAGTTCATTTTCGGTGCAGAGCTGCTGACTAAAATAATTACAAGATAAAAAGAACTTTTTATATACCATGTTTTTTAAATTTTCTATTGAATCATAGAAACTTGACAATTCTATGTATTGATAATACTTTTTGAAAATTTTTTTGATGAATTATCCCATCAACTTGAAAGAAAAATTATCAAATGCGTAATCAGTCGTTTAGCTCGAGAATTGGAATTTCACTTGCGTTAACTTTTCGTTCCCGTCCCGGCCGATAGATGGCTGCACCATTCTACAAAACAAAATTAATTGAAAATGCATTCCTGCTTAAAGATGGCTAAAAGTATTAAAATAATGCATTGTCATCGTGTCCTGAGCTATTCTGAAAGTTTCAAATGTCTAGCTAGTCGGAAAGTTAGTTAAAAATCGATTGCAAGATTTGCACCGGAAAAACACACAAACACACAAACAACAAAGCGAGTTAATAAAAACATGGTAAAAATTGTATTTTCAGATAGCCCAAACTTTTCTGCACCTTGCAACAGGATTCATTTTATAAATTTCGTCGTACCAAAGGAATTTCTGAGAGTTTAAAACACACTCTACCAGATTTTTCCCCGAAAAATTTGAATATTAAAATATTATTTCCATTATTTTTTAAAAACGAAAAATGTCCGAAGTTGTAAAATTTCTTTCTTTATTACGGAGTAGAATTTAAAAAAATCTTTAAATCCAAGTCCGCAATCCTTGGACACATTTTTTCCATAGGGTAACACTGAAGTGAGCGAATCCAATAGGGTTAAAACACAACAGCCTTAACGACGGTTGAGTGGATAGTGCTGCTCATTGTAATCCTTTTGCTGTTGTCCTCAAGATCTATTGGGCTGCCACACATTGACAAAACCGAAGTCTTGCGTAGGATTAAAAAAGAGCTTCCCGAGCAGAGCATCCAGAACAAAAATTTTAACAATCAGAGAGCTCAACGCAATGACGACGTGATATATGAAACCAGTCACAGGCCTCTTCAACAATTTCAAGCACCAACGGAGAAACGCAACTCTGAGGTCCGTAAGCAGTCTGACCAAGACTTAACACAGAGGAATTACATTTCTAGAATATGCTAGCTATATTAATTCCTAACTATGCGTTTTTCTGCATGTTTCTCGTGTGTCAATTGAACCGTGTTTAAAAAAAAGTTAGGTAGTCTCTTCTAACAAAACTACCGCGGGTTATTAACGTAGGATTACTTTTCGTTGCTTACCTCTTTGTATTATATATGTATGTATGTATTATGTATATATGTATCTCTCTCTCTCTCTCTATATATATATATATATGTGTGTGTGTGTGTAGTGTGGTGTGTGTATGTGTGTGGTGTGTGTGTGTGTGTGTGTGTGAGTAGTTAATCTAGGATACACGCCATGGACGGAGCAGCAAGGATGCCGCGAGATGGCTCTGCGACTCACCTGGCCAATGAGAAAGAGGCGCGAGGAACATTTGAAATCCGAACTCATGTGCATTTCTTCCATGCAGTTCCGAGATAATCTTCGTGGTGCGTGCATGCACTTAACCAGCTGGGATATGTTCGGTCGTTGTAACTTCAAGGCACTAAGCCTTTGTAAATATTTCTGTATATGGACTAATTAAATGTTAGTATACCTTTAAGCATTATAAATTCGTAATTGTTCTTCGAACACCGAACTGTCCCACATATGTATGTATGTATGTATGTCAAAATTTTGACGCATTTGGTACTTTTCTGTTTAACTGTTTACTGCTTGCCCAAGCGATATAGTCTGGCTTTGGCGCGCTGCCAAAATTATAACTCGCGGCGCAAGGCATATGAAATTTTGCTTTCCGGAGGACCGTTATGGAGGAACGTAAATCCTACGTTAAAAGCCACATCAAGCACAGTTTTACTATACTTACCGACAAAAAATACGTCAGGTAGTCTCTTCTAACTAAAATACCGCGGTTTATTAACGTAGGATTACTTATCGTTGCTTACCTCTTTTTATTTGACGCATTTTGGTACTTTTCTGTTTAACTGTTTACTGCTATTAAGTTTGACGCGGACGCCAAAATAATAACTCGCGACGCCGGCCAATTTTTTTCTCTCTGCAGGAGCGTTATTGAGGAACGTAATCCTACGTCAAAACATGGAAATTTAGTAGTAAATAGATATTTAGTCCGGTAAAAGTTTTTAAAAATCTGAAACCAAAGCTATCTAATTATGTTAATACCCAGAAGCTTAAATGCACACGGTCTATCATGAATGTGAAATTCTCTCGAAATATGCTTAATCATTTTTATTAAGATTCCCATTTCTTAGCGTCAGTCTCACGAGCCAGAGGAATATTTCCGTTATCACGGAATTCGAAATTCGAGCGACCAAAAAAAAAAAAAAATATAAATAAATAAAATGAAAAAAAAAAGATTGCCCAGCGACCTCCGATACGATTTAATAGCAGATTCCGTTTCCAATCCTCTCTTTCAAAACCATTCCGTAATTGCGTCGAAATCCTCGAATAAATGAGATTTCTGCGTCTGTGTGTGACACATCTCGTATTGGGGGGATAATGACATCTTTCGATGGTTTTCATTCTCCAACTATTGGATTCCCTCGCCTTAGGACGCGCGGTGTGAACGGAAAATGGAGTCGACTGCTTCGCGGAATCTGCGAGAGTGTAAATTTTCGCGACAGAAAATGTTTAATGTTTAATGTTTTAATCTTTTCACATATTTATGATGGGAAAGGCATGGGGGGGTCAGAGAATGCTCGGTAATTTCCCATAATGCACATACGAGTGTAATGAAGAAAACGACTGGTTTTCACTTTTTTAAACCATATTGAACATTCGAATGGAAATATATTTGAAGGGATCTTTTTTCTTTTAAGCATGGTGATTTTCAGGGAATCTCAGTGTAATCAGTATATTACACAGGGAACGAACTAAAAGAAGTTATTTAATGTTTTAGAAATTTTACAATTTTGAATAGGAATTAGAAGTATATAAAAGTAAACTGATAATATTACAAGATAAAAAGAATTTTTATATACCATGCTTTTAAATTTCTGTTGAAATCATTTAAACTTGACAATTCCATGTATTAATAAATACGTTTTAAAATTTTTTTTATGAATTATCTTGAAAGAAAATGAAGGTTAATTGGAAGTTAACTTGCGTTTAACTTTTCGTTCCCGTCCCTGACGATAGATGGCTTCACCAGTCTACAAAACAAAAATTAACTGAAAATGAATTCAAACCTGCTTAAAGATGGCTAAAAGTATCAAAAGAATGCATTGTCATCGTGTTCTGAGCTATTCTAAAAGTTTCAAATGTCTAGCTAGTCGGGAAGTTAGTTAAAATCGATTGCAAGATTTGTAAGGGACAAACACACACACAAACAAACAAGGAAGAAAGGTTAATAAAAACATGGTAATAAGGAAGGCAACTCTTTTCGGACCAATTAATGAGTTCATCGATTATTTTGAAACTAACTATGAACTACTAATAAGCTTAAAAGCTGGAACTGAATTTTTTTATAGTTTTTACTAACTGAAATTTTATACGATCATTCCAACTACGACCTATTCTTGATACATTTAATCATTCACAAGCTTTTTTTCATTCAATT
Organism: Dolomedes plantarius; assembly: GCA_907164885.2. Classification (NCBI taxonomy): domain Eukaryota; kingdom Metazoa; phylum Arthropoda; class Arachnida; order Araneae; family Dolomedidae; genus Dolomedes; species Dolomedes plantarius. Next base: position 28,298,066 of record OU015490.1, read on the forward strand.
TTTCTGGATCTAAGATATTTCCTTTTTCCATACATATGATGACAATATAAAAAAAGTTTCAGTACCTGTACTAACCTACTGTTCCAAAAATATCACCCCGTTTGTAGCATTTGCACTAGTTATGCAAAAGGATGTCTTACGAATTATCGTTAGGAGTCTTGACATTTAATTTGTTGCACCGAAATAATGTCCATGTTCCGTAATAGCTTGAATTGAATGATTTTTTTCAAACTGCACTCCCTCATAGAGACAGACATTATTACTCGCGTACCTTTTCATTCCTTAAATGGAACGAAAATAATATTTTTGAATCTGACTGATTCGGAGAGAATAATTTCAAGATTAAAAGAACTTTTTGCATACCATGTTTTAAATTTTCTGTTGAATCATATAAACTTGACAATTCTATATATTAATAAATACATTTTTTTAAAATTTTTTGATGAATTATAGCATCAACTTGAAAGAAAATGAAGTTAATTGGAAGTTAACTTGCGCTTAAATTTCGTTCCCGTCCCGCCGATAGATGGCTGCACCAGTCTACAAAACAAAATTAACTGAAAATTAATTCAAATTCTGCTTAAAGATGGCTAAAAGTATTAAAATAATGCATTGTCAACGTGTTCTGAGCTATTCTAAAAGTTTCAAATGTCCTATCTAGTCGGGAAGTTAGTTAAAAATCGATAGCAAGATTTGTACTGGGACAAACACACAAACGAACAAACAAACATAGTAAAAAATACCATGAAGAACAAGAACTGGCAAAATGCATAAAGCGTGCCAAAGAAGAGGAGCTTAAAGCAAAATATATACATATACAAAATGCATACAAAATATATACAGCGTTCCCCGTATTTTTGGACCTAGGTTTATTATGGAATCCTCAGTAAGGCATCGCCGATGAGTACGCTGGAGCGAAAGGAATTCCCACAGTGGGAATGGCCGATAACAGGGACGAAACCTAGGTCCAAGGCTACCTGTGCATTGGAAATTTATATTTAAACTTTAAGCTCCACCTCTTCAACAGCTTTATACATTTTGAAATCTTCTCGAGTTCTACAGCCTGTACCGACAATTAGTGACAGACAATAGCTCTTTCTGAAGTGGGCTGGATGACTGCATTTTGTCAGTCATGACTGCATTCTGTCACCATATCATGACACTGTATAACTAGTATAAGGCAAGTCTATGAGGGTTCTGCAAACATCCCACCCCTGTCTATATATATAAAGCAGTTCCGTAACTGCCTCACTGACTCACATACAACGCACAGACCAAAAACGCTGGACCTAAAGGGCTGAAATTTTGCATGGCGATTCTTCTTATGGTGTAGGGGTGCACTAAGAAAGATTTTTGGAAAAATTTTCTTAGATTTTTTTAAATTAAATTTTAAACCTGTTTTTATAACTTCTTTTAAGTTTGCATTTAAAATAATAATTTGAGGGTTAAAAAATTTATATCACGAGAAAGATCCTAAAAATTCCTTTAAAATGAAATCTTTTTTGAATCTTTACCTCGATTTTCTGATTTTTGGTGAATTTTTAAAGATTAAATTTTAGAATTTAATTTATTAAATGCTTATCACGTGATTTCTTTTCTGGTATTTTAAATAAATTTATCGTCACGTCAATAACAACGAAATAGACAAAAAAAAATATCTTTTTCTTTCTAATACAGCAGACGATTGGATATTAACAAAAAAAAATATCCCTTACGATTTTTTTTTATAAATAAATAAATAAATAAATATATATATATATATATATATATATATATATATATATATTACATCAATTGTATACATTGATCGTCGTATTTATTATAAATATATATATTTATTTTTTTGGCATTAATTGCATACATCGACCGTTGTATTTAATTTGAATGTACTCCGTAGCGAAGTGCGGGTTTTCAGCTAGTAGACATATATAATTCCTATCGAAGGACATATGTTTTGGCTGAATAGCTACTACATTAGTTAAATTAAATAACATGTTACAAAATTTCGCTACAGTCCCAGGATACAAAGAAGTAAAATAACCTTAATATTAATACAATAACAATTTCAGCTGAGTATATTACAACGCTTTATTTAAAATGGATTAAATACAAAATAAAACTTCAGGCACTACGACCTGATTAAAGTGATTAAAAAAAATTCTATCAAAGCTATTACACTCGACATAATAAATGAATACTCCAGAAAAGTGTCTAAAACACCTATTTATATTTTCAGTGACAGTGCCAGAATATCTTCTATAATTTAAAATATCTGTAATGGGAAATATTAATTTAAAAAGCTGAAGACTAGCATAACTCAAGAGAGCAAACTACTACGAAAGCATAGGAAACACGTTTTAAACTAACCAGAATCAAATTTTTCGTTCTAAATATATCCTACTTTAGCTTAATTAAACTCTATATACCTCATAGGAATGCAAATCCCCCCCAAAACTGTGCAAGGCAGGTAGTAAAGCACCTGGCCTCAAAAGTGACTGTCTAGGCCAGGAGATTTACGTTCCGAGGAAGGGTTTAAAAATTCATTTACACTCTCAGTCATAACTGAAATCTGTGCTTAATTCAGGGCAACTTTTCTAAGTTATGATAATTTAATAAGCTGAAGCAAGCATCGTGTCAGAGAGTTTATTAGGGATGAATGAGTGTGTTGCCAACGGAGGCAGGAGAAGTAAAAATTAACGAGCTGTGAAGATGTAATTGGCTTGCCCTATGCATGAAGTTTTGGCTAACTAAAACTTAATATTTGAATAACTAACTGTAAACTGCTTGTTACAACACCATACATAAAATGTTTTCAGATGCTTAATAAGCCACTAATTCCTCTTATTTAATTTAATGTTGGTTATAAAAGGGATTAAACATTTTAAAAATGTTTTAACTGAAAAGCCTCTTTTACTTAACGGGCTAGGCAGTAGCCGTATCGGACAATGTTCACCTGGGGAGAAAAAACTTAAGTTTACTTTAAGTCAACTTTAAGTTTAAATAAAAAACTATACATCGTAATAAACAAAGACATTTTTTACCTTCGCTATCTTATTCAGTTTAGAAATGCAGTCCCCTTAATGTAATTATCTATATATTTAAGTTGCTAAGCCAACTTTTGGGCAGTCCATGAGAGAAAACGACTGCATCCATTATCTTCATTTTGGTCTTGAAAGATTGTAATCTGTAGATTTGTCAAATTTGGTTTTGTAACCGCAATTTCTATTCATGAGCGATAATTTACAATAAAAAAAAATTGATTTCTGCGCATGCTCAGTGCATGTTTCAATCTGTATTTAGAAACTCGCTGTTTCTGCGCATGCTCGGTGACAGTGGCGCACACAGGATTTTTCTTGGGTGGGGAGAGGGGGGCGAGATGAACGGATAAAATATTTATAATGCAAAATCAATATTTATGATGCATTTCTATTTCTTTGGGGGGTCAGAGCTCCTTGCCCCCCCCTGGGTGTGCCACTGATCGGTGACATGTTTTAAAACGATAAACACGTTTATTCCGAGGGGCCTCTCTCTCTCTCTCTGCCATTTTTATTTATGATAATTATGTTTGTGAAATATAAGCTTAAACCTGATGGAAATTGTTTATTTCACGCTGTTTAATGAGCAACAATTTACATTTAAAAAGATTGCTTTCTGAGCATGCACGGTGACATTTTTAAATCTGGCTTTAGATACTAAGCACGAGGCCGCTTAAACACATTAATTTGTTTCTACGCATTATTATGCTTTCAGCATTTGGCAACGATGTGTTGAGTATAATTTATGTATTACAGTAGTACATTTATTTAATATCTAGCCGTCATGTTTTTGACGGGGTACCAACTAGTTAACGTTTAGAACATAACAGGGGCTCGACGTGGCCTTGTTGTAAAGTGATGGCTTTCGATGTTAAGGGTGATCGATCGACTCCCGGCACGCGCCATAAAATAATTCCGTGTCTATGTAGGATATGGACACGTTAAGCCCGTGCGCTAGAAAGTCCCTCTATTAAGGTCAGGGAGGGTGGGAGAGGGTACGATCCCAGATGTTTCCCCTGAGGGTGCTGAGTCAAAATTGAGGTAGCATTTAGCTAAGACGGACTCGATTCCTTGTAGTGCTAATCAAACTGGAGTCACACAATTAGGCCAAAGCCTATAAGGACCTGGTCTCGAAACTTCGAGCCAGGGGGCATAAGGAACTACAACATGCATTTTTTAAATTTTTTTTTCTCTTTTAACCGAATCATTCACATTTAAAAATTTCCAGTTCTTTGAATGAATGGAAAAGATATCCGAGTCAAAAAGTTTTTAGCAAGCGAAATGAGATAATTTGTAACTGGCTCTATACCGCGATAGACACGCATTGCATAGACATTTTATCTCAAAAAGAAACTATTGCTATTTTAAAGATTTCAAAGATCATTTAAAAAAGCCTACTCTCTACTGGTAGAAAATAGAGTCGTCATATTGAGTTCTTCACAATTTTTTACGCATAATGAATGATGCTGCATTTATGAATGTTGCTGCCCTTCCATACGTCCTCCCGCCTTTTAACAATTCTTATTAAACAATTTACCTAACCTCTTATACACAGGGTGGTCATAAAAAAACTTTGCCGATATATTAACTTCTAGCGGCTATTCCGTACAACCGATCAAGACGAGATTTCATATTGTTACGAGTTTGAGGCCAACTTGGCGTGTTATCGCCTGCATGCGATGTTTTGGTGTCCACGATAAGTAAAAACAATGGTTTAGCACTTTCACGCGTCTATCATGGAGTAAGTAATAAATCCTGCTCTTGGGTCTATTGTTGGAAAATGGTTTGGTTGAGCGGTGTGGCAACACGGGTTTTGTTTCCTAGGTGAATAAGAGTCTGGAATAAAAAGATCAGTTAAAAAGTTGGTTTGGATGCGATCGGTTGAGGTTTTTCAACAGGTGATGTTCTTCTTGTAAAAAGATTATTCTCGGCCGGTTCCTCTAAAGACGAGGTCCTTAGAGGAAAGGAAGTTGAGGTCGTATGCTACTTATTAATAACTGTTATATTGTGATTAATTTTTATATCTGAATTCCCTCCTTGTTAAGAAAAGTTCTTAGTGCTGGAATTGTTCAGATTTCAGAGAAGATTGAACGTTTTTATCTTGTCTGCTCTCCTGCAGGTTGTTAAAAGTGTACTGAAGATTTAATGTTTTATAAATTTCTTATATTTCAATTTGCGGTAACTGGCATATTTATTTCTGTATTCGAAATTCACTTTTTAAACTATCTTCCCGTCGCTCAGATTTGGTACAATATATAGTTATTCAAAGGTATGAGCTCACGATTCCGTGAACGGCAACAAAGTGGTGCTCACGGTTACGGTTATAGGTACAGAAACTCGAAATTTTCGAATGACAATGCCCACTTTTTCCCGTCGCAAAAGGCTCAGCGAATGCGAAAACCCTAAATAGCGTTGGAACGGTACGTGCATCACAGAAAACGGACGCGTTATGCACGCACATAAAACAGCTCTGCGAACGGCCAACAAAAGCACGGAGGAAATTTGCATATGACAGAGGCAAGACACCAATCACTGATGACACCACAGATCAGACAAAATAAACTTTTATTTGGTATACCCATTTTTCACCTGGGTACCATAACAGGCCGTTCGCAGAGCTATTTTTTGTGTGTGCAAAGCCAGTCCGTTTTTTGTGATACACGTACCGTTCCAACGCTCTTAAAGGTTTTCGCATACGCTGAGCATTTTGCGACGGAAAAAAGTGGACATTGCCATTCGAAAATTTCGAGTTTCTGTACCTTTAACTGTCACCGTGGGCGCCGCTTTGTTGCCGTTCACAGAATCTCGAGCTCATACCTCTTAATAACTCTATATGAAATCTCGTCTTGATCGGTTGTACGGAACAGCCGCTAGAAGTCCATATATCGGCAAAGTTTTTTTTATGACTACCCTGTATATAATATTCGTGTCATTATATTAGAAAAAATATTAAAATACAAGGTATAAAAACAACTGAGTTCGATGGTTTAAATATGCTCCAAAGTGATGTTCATTCAGTCCATTATTTTTTACCATGTTTTATTAACTTGCTTTCTTGTTTGTGTGTGTGTCTGTCCCTTACAAATCTTGCAATCGATTTTTAACTAACTTCCCGACTAGCTAGACATTTGAAACTTTTAGAGTAGCTCAGAACACGATGACAATGCATTATTTTAATACTTTTAACCATCCTTAAGCAGCATTGAATTCATTTTCAGTTAATTTTGTTTGTAGACTGGTGAAGCCACCTGTCGGCCGGGACGGGAACGAAAAGTTAAACGCAAGTTAACTTCCAATTAACTTCATTTTCTTTCAAGTTGATGGGATAATTCATCAAAAAAATTTTTTTAAGTATTTATTAATACATAGAATTGTCAAGTTTATATGATTCAACAGAAAATTTAAAAACATTGTATATAAAAAGTTCTTTTTTTCTTGTAATTATTCTTCTTCCTCTGTTAAATGTTATCAAGGCACTGATATACTATTTCTTTTATCGGAAATTTTAGCCACTTGAAAAGAGTAAAATGGAAAATCTGAGTGATCATTATAGTACTTTACTGCTAATAAAATAAATACTAAGAGAATCATCAATAATGTAAATTACAGGCCATACAGAGTTAGGTGGGATTATAGACCATTCACAAACACGTCATTTGAGAAGTGTCCATACAGGTAAATCAATCCTGATAAAGAAATATATTGATAAGCTTGAAATATCTGTTTTGAACGCTGCAGACACAATGTTCCGCCCATGCACACTGTTGATTTTTGTTGGCTTCTGTATTCGGGAACACCGTATAGCTGAACCAGCATTGCTCCCTATGAGGGAACAAGAGAACGCCTATGCCTCACTCGGGATTCGAATCCGAACCCAGGCTTTGGAAGTTCGCGTCCTCTAACATCTATACGATACGGGTGATGGTCCGAAACCTAATTTTATTTCTGGATTGTAACCCTCTAAGCGTCTAAGACGAATTTTTCCGTCCTATAGTTTCAACTTGAAAAGTGTTTGTGACGGACTATTCCTTCCTTTGTTTAGCTTTCAGAGGGAACTCCGGAGATATCATTTGGCCGTTTTAGTATTCTAAGCTATAAGATAGAATAATGCGTCCTAAATGCTTTTTCCAGATGAAAGAAAGAAACAGAAGTCTCAAACTCAGTTTCTTATAGGGATAGAAGCTGAGTGTTTTGTCAATCATAGTAGAGCTGAGTGTTGCTGAGTGTTGTGTCAATCATAGAAGCTGAGCGTTTGTAATAGTAATGTATCATAGAGCTGAGTGTAGCTGAGTGTTGTGTCAATCATAGAAGCTGAGTGTTTTGTTAATAGTAATGTATCATAGAGCTGAGTGTAGCTGAGTGTTGTGTCAATCATAGAAGCTGAGTGTTTTGTAAAAGTAATGATCATAGAGCTGAGTGTAGCTGAGTGTTGTGTCAATCATAGAAGCTGAGTGTTTTGTAATAGTAATGTATCATAGAGCTGAGTATTGCTGAGTGTTGTGTCAATCATAGAAGCTGAGTGCTTTGTAATAGTAATGTATCATAGAGCTGAGTGCAGCTGAGTGTTGTGTCAATCATAGAAGCTGAGTGTTTTGTCAATAGTAGAAAGTAAGTATATGAGGTTCGACAAACATCCCACCCCTGCAGACATATATAATTCCTATCGAAGGAAGAATATTTTGGCTCATAGTTACTTCATTAGCTAAATTAATGACGTGTAACAAAATTTTGTTACAGTCACAGCTGAGCAGAAGCTGAGTGTTTTGTCAATCATAGTAGAGCTGAGTGTTACTGAGTTTTTTGTCAATCATAGTAGAGCTGAGTGTTGCTGAGTGTTGTGTCAATCATAGAAGCTGAGTGTTTTGTCAATCATTAACAGTAAAATATTTTCTATCTAAAAAATGAACATTCACAGAAATTCAGATCACCTCGCTGCACGGCCATAATTGATTAGATCACCCAACAACGCACATCTCAAAATCTGCCATTCCGGTTCCCTCTTCCCAAGATTCTTAGATGAGATTCCTCCCACATCCCCAAGACTCTCATAGCCATGGAAACCGGGGGGAGATCTTGAGGAAAGAAAGAACATCGTCTTCCCCTCCCCCCTTTTGTTAAGATGACGATCAGAAGAAGCGGGGATAAATGCCGGAACGGGGAGGGAAAACTGCGTTCCGCCATGTTTCCGAACGTGATGCGAAACAAAGAACTGGAGACGCTGCGAACCCTTGCAAAAATCAGAGACTGCACGAACCTGGCAAGTTGGGATCGAACGAGGCAGCGGGATAGAACTTCTTTGCTATTTAAGTTTTATTAAACGTCAGAGATTTTCCCTTCTCGGCATTTCCCGGAGCTTTCCTTCTATGTAAAATTGCTGCGAGGCATTTCCTTTATAACATCAACCTTGTCGTGACGTCATCTTTGACCTAGAAATCTGAGGTAAGACTTGAAAGGGCAAAAGCTGAATTTAAGGCAAAAATGGACCTTCAGATTGACAAAAATATGTCCCCAAAACGATTTTCTTTTTCTTTCAGAAAATGATTCTGAAACTCATCAGCTTTAAATTAAAAAAAAAGTATGTTGATTCGATCATTATTAACCGAGTTATAAGTATCTTTTTCAAACGTAAACAATGAAAATGTTAGTCAAATTAAAACTTTAAATGCCATTTTCTCAAAACAAGTTTCATATCATTTCGTGTTCAAAATGTTCCATGCGTCATAATTTTTCTTGAATTTTCATAAAATTTCATAAAATGATTATTTATATATGTTAGAATAAAACTTAGTAATCAATTCATTATACTATTTTAAAACAACTTAAAATTTTTACAGTAAAAAAAAATGTTTGATAAAATTTTGCATAAATGACCTATTTTTATCGATTTAGTTACTAGTTTTCATATATATGACTGTAAATCAAATATTGCTACTAACTTTTATTATAACTATATAAAGCTAGCTTAAGAGAGAAAATTAGATATCTGAGACAAAAAATTCATGCGCATGGAGCATTTTTAAATTGAGTAATTAACGAACTAATTTTAATTAATATCTTAATTAATTACATTCTGATATATTTTTTTATTTAGAATTTCCATCTCTAAACAACACTGTATAAGTATACAAAAATTTCATAGCATTGGTTAATAATAAATAAAAAAGTTTTTCATGGTTCATTGTCGTCTTAAAGCAGATGTTGCATGGAAAGTGAAACGACTCTTACGAAAATTATAAAAAAAAGTTAGTATGATCACAAACAATTAGTAGCACTTTGAAAAATTTAATTATCTTCCGAAATTCATCATAGCTCAGGATATGGGCACATGACGTCATCTATGACGTAGAAAATCTGATAAGTCTTGGAAGGACAAAACAGTTCTGCTTAAAAGTAGTTGGCATGTACAGCATAGGATACAATCACTCTTTCAAATTATCAAGGGACTTAGTCTCGGGGTTTCGGCATGTGAAAAAGACGTCCTCATGACGTATATTCTTCATCGACAATGATGCTCATTGGTAGATTTTAAAATATACGTCCGATGACGCCATCACCACAGGGAAAAATTTTCGGACTCCCTCTAGACTAAAACCCAAAGTCTCAGAAATCATTTGCAAACGGTGAACATTTTTTTCTTGTAATCATTTTAGGAAGTCGACTGTAACTCAGGAAATGCACCTAAGACATAATAAGCGGGAACAGTTGTATTTACAGAAGAGTTTGTATAAAAGGCTAAATCACCCATACAAAATGATGTCAGAAATTATCGAAAAAGATTTATTCTTTCCCACAGGACATTATTTTATAATATAGATTGTAGCTCGGGGAAATGAATGTAACGCTGAAACGCTCTACTTATTTTGAAAAGGATTGCAAAATATATTTGTTGTGAATGGCTGTAAATATTTCTGGACATTTCTAAATATTTTTTATTTCTCATTAATTTATTTTTGTTTTGTGTAAAATACCGTTTATTGACTGCCATAAAGCGTTTGATTACAATATATGACTGGGGAAATTTTCGAGAATGGTGGCGAGCTGGACCACACATTTGGCGACTTTTCTGGTGACTTGAAAAACCCATAACATTTCACCTAGGTGGCGCAGTTATCAAGGTCTGGAATTTTCCATTTCTAGAACAAGCGAGAATGTCTACTAGAGTATATAAGCATTACCAACTCGGCTCCAATATATTTTCATTCATCCATTTCTCCGTTGCAGCTGAACTGTGTGAATTGTAGGCTTGTTATTGTTCCTGCGCGTATTGTGCCGAATCTGAGATCTTGTTCGAACCTGTTCTCCTAATTGACTGTATGTGTGTGACCTGTTTAAACCCTTCAGCGGGCGCGCCCGTGTACAAAGTGCAACATTTCGTATTTTGAATGGTTTGTTTTTACATGTAAGGTTGAATGTTCTAAAGCAGTTTCTGTTTATAGCTACATACTTTCTATGCAGGTCTGATTTTCTGACCCTTGTATTCCTTTCCATTCATTGGTAGTCGGGATTTAACCCTGGTAAACCAGCGATTATACTGGATTACAATACGACAAAAGGAGGAGTTTATGTAGTCGATCGAATGTTGAGCTATTAAACGGTAACCCGCATATCGCGAAGATGGACAATCTGATTGTTTTCTGGGTTTTTGGACACAACAGGAACCCATTCGCAAGTTGTCCTTAGATCCAATAAATCGGACAGTTTTGAAATCAGGCTATTGTATCTGCATTCTTTGGCCTTTAATTAAAAATATATCTCAATACTATCAACATTTTATATCTTGTCATAAAACGCAGAATTATTATTTCAGTGTAAAAAAAAAAGTTTATTGCAAAAGTAATAATCAAGGTTGAAAGCGACGTTACACTCTGTGCCACGCGCCCCTGCTGGTGTTCCAAAAATTGGCGCGCCCGCTGAAGGGTTAAGACTGCAAAGAAAACAAACTTGTGTCGCTGTTACTGGAGTCGTCATTCACAAATATCGTCGAACTAAATGCTGCACTATTTAATGGCATATTTGTACCTCTTTGGAAAAACACAAAAATTAGCGCCGCAAGATAAATAATTACAAGAAAAAAAGAACTTTTTATATACCTTTTTTTAAATTTTTTGTTGAATAATATAAACTTGTCAATTCTATGCATTAATAATACGTTTTTAAAATTTTTTTGATGAATTATCCCATCAACTTGAAAGAAAATGATCAAATGCGAAATAAAGAGGTATCAATGCGTTATCAGTTGCGTTTAACTTTCATTCCCGTCCCGGCCGACAGATGGCTGCACCAGTCTACAAAACAAAATTAACTGAAAATGAATTCAACTCTGCTTAAAGGTGGCTAAAAGTAATAAAATAATGCATTGTCATCGTATTATGAGGTATTCTAAAAGTTTCAAATGTCTAGCTTGTCGGGAAGTTAGTTAAAAATCGATTGCAAGATTTGTACTGGACAAACACACGCACAAACAACAAACAAGAGAGCGAGTTAATAAAAACACGGTAAAAATTTCCACCCACTAAATGCAAATAACGGCATTGTCATCGTATTATGAGGTAGTAAAAGTTTCAAATGTCTAGCTTGTCGGGAAGTTAGTTAAAAATCAATTGCAAGATTTGTACTGGACAAACACACGCACAAACAAACAAACAAGAGAGCGAGTTAATAAAAACATAGTAAAAATTTCCACCCACGGCAAATAACGGCATTGTCATGCAAACCTTATTATCACACGCAAAAAGGAAATTAACATTTTTTTTACTACGAATTACCGACATAACTCTTGTCTCTCTGGCCACGATGCATTCGTCGTCCGCCGCCCGGGGCACAAACATCACGACCTTAACTGCCACAAACGAACAAAAAAAAGGCAAAACAAGTCAATAATGTAACCTCTGGCCAAATAAATGCATTCCCCTAAGTGGAGAAATTAAGTAAGAATCACAATCAGCGCAACAAAAGACGCCGTCGGAAACATAAATAATTTAGATCGGCTGAGGCATAAAACGGCCCGAATGCCCCGCTAAAATTATCCCCCGTGACTTGCATCTTATAAGCGCATTACTTAACCCGCTCCCCGCGTGTCACAGGCGCCGGATAGAATTGGAATCGAGCGGGTCCCACCGTTCTCTCTCACTCAGGCACAATCGGGCGAAATTTATTTATCTTAACTCAGCCAATAAAAGCTCAGATGCGTATTTACCGCGAGATGAAAACGCCCGCCGGGCACTTTCGAATGCTTGCAGAAATTTTTCGAAAAGAAAAAAATGGAATAAAATGGATATCTTGAATATTTCTTGAAGTTTCTTCGATGTTCATTGGTATTGGAGTTAGTATTTTTCATCGGTATCCATTCGCAATTCAAATATGTAGGGACTTCTCAAACGACAGTGGCTCATTGTTGCTGAATCGGGTTCCCGACAAAAAATTATGTATTGACCGAAACGCGAACATAACGAACTTTTATTATAATTGCATCTGATAGCAGTAATTACACGGGATATCGTCCACTTTTATTATTATCATGTTTTTATTGACTTGCTTTCTTGTTTGTATGTGTGTGTGTTTGTCCCTTACAAATCATGCAATCGATTTTTAACTAACTTCCCGACTAGCTAGACATTTGAAACTTTTAGAATAGCTCAGAACACGATGACAATGCATTATTTTAATACTTTAGCTATCTTTAAGCAGGATTGAATTCATTTTCGGTTAATTTTGTTTTGTAAACTGGTGCAGCCATCTATCAGCTGGGACGGGAACTAAACGTTAAACGCAAGTTAACTTCCAATTAACTTCATTTTCTTTCAAATTGATGGATAATTCACCAAAAAAAATTTTTTAACTATTTATTAATACAGAGAATTGTCAAGTTTATATGATTTAACAGAAAATTTAAAAACATAGTATATAAAAAGTTCTTTTTATCTTGTAATTATGTTTCTTGATGGACCAAACATCTCCAAAAATTCAACGATTTAACTCGTGGATAAAGATCTTAGATGCATGTGACCTGTAATATACCCTGCTAGTCAAATTCGCATGGTAAAGTTGAGTGTCCTGCAGGGCAAACGACGAAGTGAAATTTCAAATGACCGACGCATATGTTTTAATTACACTTACCCATTCCCATAAGTCCCACAAGAAAACGTGAAAATGTTCTGTCTTGTAGCCAAATAAGTCCTCTATGTACGCAAGCCAAATCTGGCAAAACCTGAGGATCAGACTTCGCCTCGTATGGCACTAAAAGGTCTCTTTGCAAGTACCGATTTTTTAACTACGCTTGCACACGACAAAAGAGATTTGCAGTGAGAGTATTGCAATGAACTCCGTTGCAGTATTCTCTCTTTTTCTCATTCATCACGTGTGTTCTAAACGCTTACATTTCCTTTCGCATTAATACTGAAGTATAGATCTCGGGGTATCCAGAAAATTAATTATGAACACCCTGTAGTTTTGAATTTATGTCATTTGGTAAATTCCCGTCATAACAACTGATGATAAATTTGTATTATATTGGTCACACTGTACTTAATTTGCAGGACTCGAAACGGCAATTTCCGTTTAAAAATATAAAATTTTATTCCACGTTTCAAGTATTCCATCACAACCAAAATTATGTTACACATCCGGTTTCTGATGGAAATCGACAACATATATATATATATATATATATATATATATATATATATATATTATATATATATATATATATATATATATATATATATATATATATTTAAATTGTTAAGCCCACTTTTTGGGAATTCCGTGAGAGAAAACTACCGCATCTATTTACTTCATTTTGGTCTTAAACGGAAGATTGTAACCTGTAGATTTGCCAAATTTGGATTTTGTAACCACAATTTCTATTAATTGGTGATAATTTACAGTTAAAATTTATTATTGCGCATTATTAGTGGTATGTTTAAATCTGGCTTTAGAAATTCACTGTTTTCTGCGCATCCTCAGTGACATGTTTTAATAATAAACACGTTATTCCGAGGAGTCTCTCTAGATCTCTCTCTCTCTCTCTCTGCCATTTTATTTTTGTGTTAATTATGTTTGTGAAATATAAGATTTAACCTGATGGAAATTGTTTATTCGAACTGTTTAATTAGCGATAATTTACTGCTTAATTGTTTTCTGCGCATGCTCAGTGGCATTTTTAAATCTGGGTTTAAATACTCACTAAGCACAAGGCCGCTTAAACACATTAATTTGTTTTCAGCGCATTTTATGCTTTTCAACATTTGGCAATGATGTGTTCAGCATAATTTGTGTATTAGTACATTCATTTACTATCTAGCCGTCATGTTTTGACGGGTACCAACTAGTATATATGTGTGTGTGTGAGTTCGTTCGTTCGATATAGCCCTTAACGTTAAAAAGGTCCATGGCTATTTTCTGTCTCAATCTCTCTCTGTCTGTCTCAACTTTTGAAAACGTTATTGACGCATTATTTCCGCCTATAACACGGTGTTGAAAAGTTTCAAAATTGTGCCTCCTGAGACACTTTGGAACATCCAATTAAGGGTGGAATAATATGTCAGAAACATTTCTCAATTTGAAAGTGCGTGATACAAATTCTGAAAAACATTTTTTTTAATTCTTGGCTTAAAAGAAGTTATAGAGTTTTTGAGGTAAAAATGTGACACAGTAGAAATTTACGACTCCAGAAGTGACAAATCAATTTGTGTTCAAATAAATTATCTAGCTCTGTTGAATTATTTAATTTTAGCTATATTTGTGTTCGTGATTAAAAAAGGGAAGCACTTTGGAGTCTCATATATATTTGTATATCATGTAAAGATACACTCATGGACAAAAAAATTAGCGCACCAAGAAGGAGTCGTCAAAATGAAACGAAATTTTACATACGTAATGACTACTTTGATATAAGTAAATGATAAAAAAATCAAGAAAAAGGATAATTTATTTCAGAGAAAAAGGCAAAAGAACGGAGGAGTTAATACTCCGTTGGACCCCCTCTAGCGCGAATGCACGATGCGACACGATTGGGCATTGAGTCTACAAGTTCTGTATGATGTCTTGAGACATTTCGTTCCATATTTGCTGTAACCTTGCCTCTAGTTCGTTCAAACTCGTGGGATGCCCAACTCGTCGTCCCAAATGATCCCAGATATGCTCGATCGGAGACAAATCTGGGGATCGGGCAGGCCAAGGAAGGGTAGTAACAGTGCTGAGACAGTCTTGTGACACCTTTGCCGTATGAGGCCGAGCATTGTCTTGTTGGAAAAATATGGCTCCTGGGTAGCCGTTGCATGAGTGGGCAACACATGTGGTTGCAGGATGTCATGAACGATACCGCTGGGCTGTCATGGTGCCCACGGCACAATACTAGGGGTGACCGTGTACTGTAAAGGCATGGGCACCCCCATACTCACACACCAGCTGTGGGAGCGATGTGTCGCTGTACAGCAAAGGCAGGATTGAAGCGTTCACCACGGGCTCTCCCACACAAGAACCAACGATTGTCATCACTGCCGAGATTGAATCTGATTCGTCCGCTAAGACGACCTGGTTTCCATTCCGCTGCAGTCCAGTTTCTCGTGCGTGGCAAAACTCCAACGGAGGCGTCGATGGGTGGGGCTGCAGAGGCAAGCACACGTAATGGAAGCCGCGATACCAACTGTCCTTCAGCCCAGTTCTGTTCTCGCCTACATACCAACTATTCTCGCCTTCGTAGGGTTCAAGAAGACACAGAGGCCCCTAGTGAAGGTGCTACCTGTGCCTGGATGGCGGCCGATGAAGCAGTTGGCTGTACGCGTGCATTTCTTACGATGTGGCGGTCTTCTCGACCACTGGTCTGTCGAGGGCCGTCCTGAGCCTGGTCTTCGTGTACATGACATCTCTCGGTCCACTGGTCCCAACACCTCCTCACAACACAATCAGAGCGGCCTAATTGACGAGCCACTCGCCTAGCTGACCACCCAGCTTCCATCATCCCGACGATTCTCCCCCTCTCAAACTGCGACAACTGCTGATATTGTCTTCGAACACGGCCGTAATGGCATATGTCTAATCTCAGCTCTTCCTTTGTAAATGATTCAGCACACTCAAACAAGCTTTGGGTACCTGTTTTATACTCCACAGAGTACGATGTTCAACGCCCTCTACCGGCTATACGTAATGCGCAATCACGCTGCATTTCTAATCATTTGCATATCTCCCCGACATAGGTACCTTCATTACAAGTTCGTTACGATCCCGCAATTATTTCTTGGTGCGCTAATTTTTTTGTCCATGAGTGTATATGGATATATCCAAAAATTCCTCTTATGATTCTTTGTGATATTTCGAGAAGCATTATTGCTTCCTAATTTCTGCTATTTAGATCAAAATTCTATAAACATCTTCCCTGAAACGAAACTTATATTTTCCCCTTTATTGTAACTTATAATTTCTTAAAACAGGAAAGCGAATTATTTTGTTCCCTTTCCAAAGTACAAAATTGAAAAAAAAAAATGCTCAATGGAGTGATCATTAAATCAGATTTGTTTAAATCCTAACATGCGGGAAAATTTTGAATTTTAATTTTAGTAAACAAAATTTTCATAACTTTCAGGCATCTTCCCATACGTGAAATGAATTTTTTTAAGAATACACATTTGAATCATTTCAAAATGAGATCAAAATTTTAAAATAAAAAAAATACCTTACCGAACACCCTTCACGTCCGAGAGATTAGGTTTCTAAATGCTAGTTAATCAGGATAACTTTTACCGAGAACATTCCATCGGTCTACGCTCCAAATCTCAAAAATGTTCAACTTTTAATTTAAAAATAATTAAGGTTTAGCTGTCTAAAATTTAGGTCATGTTTTCATATGCATATGGGAGTGTTTCTCTGCATACACACTGCTGTATTGATGATTGAACATAATGAAAAAGAGTTGAAAAATGTCGGCAGGTTTAGAACAGCTCTAAAACTGCTCAAATTGAGTACAATTCGTCTGCATGAGGAGATGACAGGTGCGGACATAGTAATAGATTTTGAAATAGTCTTCATTATGTGTTTTAACATATTTTCTCCAACGCGGCAGGCTCATTATCTTTCAACATTACCCCGCTAACCGCGATATATGTTGGTTTTTTGAAATTGGGCATCGCATAGGTGAGCAACTTTCCTTCTGGTGCACCTCAATTTAGATAGTCCAAACCCCAGGACATCTGGTGAGATCGCACCCTCCTCCCACCCACATACCACAGGGGAAACTTTCCGGTCTACGGATGTAATGAGCCCATACCCGGCGCAGATACGATGGCATCAGTGGCGCTTGTCGGGATTCGAACCGAGCACATTCAGGTGGAATTCGACGTGCCAACACTAGGAATCATGGTGCCTCCTTTTTACATATCTCTTCATATCTAACACTTTATATAACTAGCGACGGAATACACCGTGTTTTACCTTTTGCGATGTTACCTTCTGGCAATGGAAAATTCCGTTTTGAATGCGTCCATGCGTTCTCGGTTTTTTTTTGTTGTTTGTTTTGGTTTGGAGCGCTTATGGTCAACTTTTTGCTACACGAGGGCTAATTAGACCGGGACCTACAGTTCTAAAGCGGATTCCGAACGGCTACAAACCATCCATTGCAAACAGTGGACTCGAATCCACAGGATCCGAACCGAATGCCAGCGCCCTAGCCGTTCGGCCATCACCTGGCCCGCGCTTTCTTGGGAGGCGGGATGATATCGAGCGCTTCAAACTGGCTTACTGATGTTCTGACTAGCTTATTGATTAATTTCGTGCGCTTCAAACTAGTTTTTTGATGCCCGACGCACTCCGAAACAGTTATTGACTTGTCATTGAAACCGCGATTGTTTCTATTTCAACTACTAGCTTATGATGCCTCTACCTAGATCACTGATAACTTAGCCACTAGCATATTGATGTGCGATGCGTTATCGCTTCGTTTCTGGAAACTTGATTTGGTTTAACTGTTTGTTTGCGATAATGCCAATAAACTGAAGTCGCCGATCATGGTGATCATAAATCGTACGAACTCCAACCACAACTTCATAAGTCTATTGGTGCTTAGAGTCGCCAATAATTACAAGATAAAAAGAACATCGTATATACCATGTTTTAAATTTACTGTTGAATCATATAAACTTGACAATTCTATGTATTAACAAATACTTTTTTAAAATTTTTTGATGAATTATCCCATCAAATTGAAAGAAAATGAAGTTAATTGGAAGTTCACTTGCGTTTAACTTTTCGTTCCCGTCCCGGCCGATAGATGGCTGCACCAGTCTACAAAAAAAATAACTGATAATGAATTCAATCCTGCTTAAGATGGCTAAAAGTATCAAATAATGCATTTTCATCGTGTTCTGAGCTATTCTAAAAGTTCCAAATGTCTAGCCAGTTCGGGAAGTTAGTTAAAAATCGATTGCAAGATTTGTACCGGACAAACACACACACAAACAAAAAACAAACAAACAAGAAAGCGAGTTAATAAAAACATGGTAAAAATAGCCCGTGGTACGTAGGTCAGTGGATACGTTCAAAATACCCCGCTTGTGATAAGTTCCCAACTAAACTTAAAATCAAACATACGCATTATGGAATTCTTATCTCTGCCTCATTACCTCGGCAACCCGATAAGACTCTGAAATTCCGATGCCGCCCGACTGATCTCGCGAAATCGTGTTCGAGATTAAGCAAGCCTTCGCTCGACAGTCGACCTCATTCAATCTTAAGAAAATGTGCCCAAATAAAACTTTCTCTCCCATTGATGTATGATTTGTAATTAACCGAGATGAGCTCGACTCTAATTGGTTGAATAGGATCAATATTTGCCAGGCTAATTGGCACCTCGGAAATCTTCCCTCCCCCCCCCCTCCCTCTGGAACTTCAATGGAAGAAAAGAAGTTTCTCTTTCCCCCCTTTCTTCCACGTTCATTCTTTATTTTCGATGGGGAGAGGCAATTAATTTTGCGGGGAAAGCTTTATTTGCCCGTAAGAGCCATCTCCCAATGCACACGCGTGTGTATTCACGCATTTCTGCTGTCATCGGAAATTTCATGGCAGCAGTTTTGATCTAAGATTTAATCCCATGTTTAAAGCGCGCAGGGAAATTTTTTAATCCACTGGCAAAGGAGTATTCTACAGCTTTACATGAATATTAGTTTAAAGAGGGTACTGATAACAGCCATTCAATAAACGTTGTGCCAGTTGCAAATAATTTGTATTGCTGTCCAGTGAGTAGTTAATTATGACCGGCAGTACTTATTCATGCCATAATGAATTATCGACAGAAATAATTAAGCCATTAATCTAGGCCATTATCAGTTATGACCAGCAATAGTTAATTAAATAAAGGCTGTTTTAATCAGTTATGATCAGCAATAATTAATTAAATAAAGAAACACATTATCAATTATAGCCTTAAATAGTTTAATAAATAAAAGCCATATGAATCAGTTATGGCTAGCAGTAGTCAATTAAATGAAGGCCGTAATAGTTTGTTATGTCCAACAGTAGTAATTAAATGGCCATAATAATCAATTATGTCAAGCAATATTTAATTAAATGATGGCCAAATAACAAATTATGGTCGGCAATAATTAATTTATTGAGGTTACCAATTAATAATTATGATCGGCCCTACTTAATGTATTCAGATCATAATTAATTGACCTGCTTACCGTTTACTGACAAAGTTCAAAAACGGTAAGACACGTTTTAACTGAAACTTTGATTGATAAATATTTTTTAAAGGCTATATTTTCCTTGAAAGAATATAACTTTTTTACATCAATCGTTACAAATGAAGATTCTACAAAATTTAAATAGTTTTTAATTAAATTTAAATAAAAAGGTTTTGAAAAAGGAGCTATATTTGAGAGGTCCACTGTCCAAAATTTAAATTGTTTTAATTAAATTTAAATAAAAAGGTTTTGAAAAAGGAGCTATATTTGAGAGGTCCACTGTCTAAAATTTAAATGTTTTAATTAAATTTAAAATTAAAAGGTTTTGAAAAAGGAGCTATATTTGAGAGGTCCACTGACGCATGACCTCACCAGCACAATAACCAATTTCGACACTTTTTAGACTATCAAATGCTGAAATCTCGCATCCGTCATAAATTATTGCACGAAGTGTACCGCATGCACTGTTCGAAGTGTAGATGACGCGAACTGATGTCTCCCCACGACAACACTTTAAAAAGAAAAGTGTTCATAGACTTTTTGGATTTACAAATAGTAACGGAGTAATTCTACTTAACAATTAGATTTTTAAAAGGGAAAATTATATTAAAAAATAAATGGAAAAAGCCAACTGTAGCAGTGGGCTCATCACTTCTATCGTACAACACTTCTATCGTACAACATAATATCAAGATGCATGGTACTTGTTTTTGCAAAGGCTTTCCAATAGAAATCGGCAATTTTTTTCATGTATGACTAATCTAACATAGATTACCTTTAATTCAAGACTGATAAACAACACGGTAGCCAAGTATTTTATTATCATAGTATATTATCATTATTACTATTATAACTATTACTATATATTAATTATATTATTAATTTATCAGTTATTAGTAATGCCTTTCACGCAAGCCGTCGGTACTGACTTACGAACACGGTATCCACAGTACCTTTTTATTATTAATATAAATTATTATTATCATTATATTATCATAATTATTATTATTTACTAGCTGTTGCCCGGGTATTTATTTATCTCTTTTTTTACACAGGAAAAGGAATGGATTCTACATAGAGCGTAAAATTTCAGTAATTTCATTTACAGTATATTAAAAGTAAATATAGTATACAAATGATAAAGTAAATTACAAATCACTCTATTATTAATTTAACTCAAACTTGATTATAACAACATTTTAAAAGTCCCTATATTCCCCTCAGTGACTCCGAACTATGGATTCGACGCTACTCTCGGTCCAAAATGACCGTCGTACTGAGTAAGTGTTTTTCTTTTTAAAAGGGTGAATATAAAATGTCCAAAATGGACATTTTATATTCACCCTTTCTCCTCCCGCCTCCTCCCCCAATACTGAGGATGGATGAACTCTCGCTTAAATGGCATCGGAAGTGCCCTATCATCTCAGTGACACCGAAAACTATGGATTCGACACTATTCTCGGTCATTTTAGACATTTTCTATTCACCCCTTCTTTTCCCTACCTCGCCTCCCCCCAGTGCTGATGGGGGCTGAACTTGCACTTAAACGGCATCTGAAATATTACTATTAATGTCAGCGACCCCGGAAACTATGGATTCGACTCTAATATTAGTCGTTTTAGATTATTTTTTATGTGCCCCCTGCCCCCTCCTGCCCCCTAAGGGTGCTAGAGGTGTCTTACCTCCCCCCCCCCCCCAGTGTTTCCCACGGGAGTGAGAACAACATCTGTACAAAATTTCATCTCAATCGGATGGACCATTCGGGAACGTATAAAAGACACACAAAGAAACATTCTCTTTTATATATATAGAAGATTTATTATTTTCAATTATTATTGCCGTTCATGCAACCCGTCGCTACTGACTGAAATACGAACACGGTATTCAAAGTGCTTTTCATTAATAATACAAATTATTATTATTATTCATATTAATTATCATCATCATTATTATTATTACTATTATTATTTATTTATTATCAGTTAATATTAATGCCGTTCATGCAACCCGTCGCTACTGACTGAAATACGAACACGGTATTCAAAGTGCTTTTCATTATTAATGCAAATTATTATTATTCATATTAATTATTATCATCATTATTATTATTAGTATTATAATTTATTTATTATCAGTTAATATTAATGCCGTTCATGCAACCCGTTGCTACAGACTGAGATACGAAAATGGCATCCCAAGTACTTTTTTTATTATTAATACAAATTATTATATTCAAATAAATTATTATTATCATTATCATTATTACTATTATTATATATTTATTATTTTCAACTATTATCGCTGTTCATGCAAGCAACGGCTACTGACTGAGACACGAACACAGTAACCAAAGAATTTTTTTTTCAATGCTCAAATTATTATCTATATATATAAAACAGTTCCGTAACTGACTCACTGACTGACGTACAACGCACAGACCACACCTCTGGACCTAAAGGGCTGAAATTTTGCATGGCGATTCTTCTTATGGTGCAGGGGTGGACTAAGAGAGATTTTTGAAAAATTCTTCTTAGATTTTTTTTTATTAAATTTTTAAGCTGTTTTAGTAACTTTTTTTAAGTTTGCATTTAAAATAATCATTTGAGGGTTATAAAATTTATATCACGAGTAAGAGCGTAAAAAATCCTTTAAAATGAAATCTTTTTCGAATCTATACCTCCATTTTCTGATTTTTGGTGAATTTTTAAAGATTCATTTTTAGAATTTAATTTATTGAATGCCGATCACGTGATTTCTTTTTATGGTACTTTAAATAAATTTATCGTCACGTGCATAACAACTAAATAGACAAATAAATACGTTTTTTTCTTGCTAATGCGGCAAACGATTGGACATTATTTTGTCTATAAAAATATCCCTTTCGATTTTTTTATAAATATATATATTTTTTTCTACATTAATTGTATATATTGATCGTCGCATTTATTATATATATATATATATATATATATATATATATATATATATATATATATATATATATATATTATATATAATATATATATATATATATATATTGGCATTAATTGCATACATTGACCGTTGTAATTAATTTGTATGTACTCTGTAGTGAAGTGCGGGTTTTCAGCTAGTTATTCATATTAATAAAACTATTTAACTGTTTTGTACTGCAAGAGACTCATGAGTCATTTCGTAAAGCATTTTAGTCTCGTAACTTGAAGGGAATATTAAAACTTCCTTCTCCATATTAAAAAAAAAAGATAAACGAGCGTCAAATTATAAGTCGATGAATATGTAGGCACCCGTCTTATTCTATTTTTGTTCCCCGCCTTCTTTCGCAATTTGCATCCCGAAACTTCCTGAGGGGGAGGATTTTCCTTCCCGCGCTAAACACGCGTGTACATCGCCTCTTGCTACTCAGAAATGATAAGATAAATAAAATTTGCAAGACCGCTTGGGGGCTTAAGGCTAGAGGAATTTCTCGCTTTTTTTGAAAATCCAATTCTATTGCGCTGCTATGACAGGATGAGCTGGATAAAGTGTTATAAGATGCAAGTCATACGGGACTCATTTTAGAGTAGGATTTTCTGCAGAGATTTTCGTGGACTGTGAATTATTGATATTCCTCGCTCCTTTTCTCTGATCCCGGCGAGTTTCAGAACATTGGGTGGACATTTTACTGTGATAGGATCTGTTCTAAGGACACTAAAGTCCCCCCCCCCTGTATTGATGGAAATTTAAATCTGCATTGGCGGTCTGTGAGGAAATAATCGTTCTTATTGCATTGTCACAACTAGGAGACAACAAATTATTTTCAGGGGACAGTGAACCTTCAGACCTAACTTTTTTTGTTTTCAATGGGATTTGCTTAAAATTTTAATATGTGATTAGTACCATAGATATGTAAATGTGGTTAAAATTTAATGATGAAATATTAATAATTTATGAATTATGAATTATTCATTATATCAAAAATTGGCCTAATTATAAATGTACCATGCGCATTTATTTTGCATATAATACAGAAATTTTCATTTACAGGATACCTATAGAACTAACAATGAAACTTATTGCTTATTTTAAACATTCATTAAAAATATAAAGAGAAAAATAATAATACTGAAAACACCCTTTTATGATGCAAAATACCTATAAATCATCTTTTCGAGTACAAAATTTAGAAATTCTGAGCTAGGAAGCATAATTTTTTTCAATAAGATTTATTTAATATACAGTTAAGTATATTAAAATTAAATTTCAAGCAATACGATCATTAGAAATGCGCCCGGAGCAGTTTGAATATTCGTATGACATGAATATTTTATTTTGAGAAAACACATTTAAAGTTATTGCTATTAGTAACCACGTAGTATAAAAATTAAATCCAATGCCTATAACTAGGAAAGTAATCACAGAAATTAAAAATTCTTTATGCAACACATTCCTACTCGTCCGTAGTTTCACAATTCAATATATTTAAAAAATCAAATTTTTAGACAAATTTCACAATTTTGAAAGTCCACTGTCCCTTTAATATTGTTTACAAATGTGTTTTTACGTGTACATAGACTATATCTCCTGTTCCCCGGTTTTGTGTTATACCTCACCTCGAATAGTGTGTCCAAAGGTGTTTTGTAATCGGCTTTGTATTATTCTTACAAACCATTGTTATTTGACAAATAAACAACGGCTACAAATGAGCCGATTCTTCTTTCATCCTACTACAAACCATCCAACTCGCTATAAAATTCATCGCATTTTATTCGCATGCGAATAACGGGCCACCTAGTTATATGTAATCGAATACGATCCAACAAATTGGAATAATACACAATATTACGGTTTAAGTGAATAGAAAAATTTACAAAATTCTGACACTGTGATAACGTCAGATGTATTCCCTAACGTAAACATAATTCTCCTAAAAACTAAATAATCGAATTCGATCCAACAAATTGGTATCAATACACAGAATTACGGTTTCTAAGTGAATAGAAAACAATTTACAAAATTCTGACACTGTGGTAACATCAGATGTACATCCCTAACGTAAACATAATTCTCCTAAAAACTAAATAATTGCAAGATAAAAAGAACTTTTTATATACCATGTTTTTAAACTTTCTGTTGAATCATATAAACTTGTCAATTCTATGCATTAATAATACTTTTTTAAAATTATTTTGATGAACTATCCCATCAACTTGAAAAGAAAATGAAGTTAATTGGAAATTGCGTTTAAACTTTTCGTTCCCGTCCCGTCCGTAGATGGCTTCAACCAGTCTATAAAACAAAATTAACTGAAAATGAATTCAAACCTGCTTAAAGATGGCTAAAAGTATCAAAAGAATGCATTGTCATCGTGTTTTGAGCTATTCTAAAAGTTTCAAATGTCTAGCTAGTCTGGAAGTTAGTTAAAATTCGATTGCAAGATTTGTACTGGACAAACAAACAAGAAAGCGCGTTAATAAAAACATATAAAAAAAATCAAAACCTTCTATTTTGCCGCCAAAGAAGTAAAATAATATTTCTAACTTCAAAGAAAAGACTGCAGGCCATTGCAGAAACTTTTCTTATTCTATAACTGACCAAGTTCGGAAATAAACCACGATAAAGTCCCTTATACGCATACTATAAATCAAATTTCACAATGCAACCTTTTTCTTTTGCTCCTCGATATGGGGAAGTCAAATGACATTTTAAGCTTCGAATAACATGGCGCAAGTCCTAGCATTCCGATAATGGATCACAGTCCATGAAAAAGAAATCAATTCTATTGCGCAGTCAAAGAGTTAAGTGAATTAAGAAATATCACACTGGGAAGAAAATTTTAGGTTTTTTAACCAAAATACTACTTTTAAAACCTTCGGAACTACATTTTAACTTTCGGAAAAAAATTGGCACATACGAAATAAGCAAATTTTACGACAAACAAGGATTTTTTTCAGTACGAGGAGTTTTTCGATTATTTCATAACAGGAATGGGTAAAATTTATCTTGAAAACACACAGCTACGCTATTAAAAAAACGATGATGAATTGCTATGATGTAAATTGTAATCAACAGTCATTTAAAGTATTGTAAATTACAGTAATATTACAGTAATATTACAGTAAATTACAGTAATATGGTATTTGCTTTAGTAATCACAGTATTATGATTACCTTTACATTGTTAATTATAACTTTTTAATTAGCTATCGACTTTAGGAAAAGTTACGCTAAGAAATGCTGCGACAGACTTATAATAAAATATGGAATACGATTGAAATTTCAAAATTTTCTCTTTATACTTCATGTTATTAACCTTTAGCTTACGGGTCTCATTTTTCCGATTCCCTCTTTAAAACGGGAAATTCCATACCCCCTTCGTAAGAAGGTCTATTAAGGGATATATATATATATATATATATATATATATATATATATATATATATATATAATAGCCGTTGTCTCTGTATGACACTTCCGGGCTGTACTCATCTTTCAATTGAAGCCCTCAGTAAACAAACCGCCGGATAGGCTTAATTTCAATTTCAGATTTGGATCAGAATTTTTCTTACCTAAAAACAAATATCTTCTCCATCAAATCACGTTTGTTCAGCCTATTTTTCTATAAAACATTCAGAACTAAAAAAAATTGGATGTTTTTAGCTGTATATTTAACAGTTTTTAAAAATCTGTTTACTTTTGCGATGAATTCTGAAAGTAAACAGCAAACTTGAATGTGAATGAATCGCGTAGTGAACTGTCAAAAATTTTTTCACTTTCATATAAATTTTCATTATGACGTCATTTTTAGTATTATGACGTCAAAATGACGGGTTGGATGGCAGTCTACTACTCCAATCGCATGAAAAACTAAATAAATAAAAAAATAATGAAAGGGATTGCTTTTACAAGGTGTGGATTAAATGCAATATTTTAGATAATTCAGGATATTTTTTAACTTTCATATACTTTTTCCATTATGACGTCAAAATGGCGGGTTACCTACTAGTATATATATGTATGTATGTATATATATGTTTGTATATATATATATATATATATATATATATATATATATATATATATATATTATTTCTTGGGCCCGTATTCTTGGGATACATGCTATACCACTCCGTAAGGAAAAGGTTAATTAATCTGGCATCTGAAGATTTGAGGAGCACATATCCAACTGTTAAATGTTAAAAAGTTTAGTTACATTAGTCATGTAAGACGTTCAGGTATTGGGCCCAAGGCAAGCGCCACTGGATCCCCTTGTGTCTTTGCCGGGAATGGGTACATCAAATACGTGGACCAGAAAGTGTCTCCATGTGGTATGTAGGTCGGAGGAGGGTAAGAGCCCAACAAATGCCACACCCGGGGTTGCTCGGCCAAAACTGAGGTAGCACAATTGGGCAATGTTGGTTTCCCTATCCATTAAAGAGACCATTGAATCTCACAGTGTAGTGGGCGAAAGTCGAAAGTTAAAATACCTAGCCCCGGGGTATGAACGTCATCGTGAAGTTTATTCCTTAACGACAACAACGTTCATTGATTGATTTTAAAGTTAAATGTCACACCGACGCCATTCTTTTAAAGCAAAATTTTCGCATGCCCCCAAACTAAAGACCCTATTCACGAATGCAAAATTTTTCAACACTAAAATAAATCAGTAAACTGACATTCTCAGCCCCCATAAACAAATTAAAGGCTATTACGGAATTGCAATTCTTGTAATGACGACATTCGTTCCGGAAATCAAACCATTTATTGCATGGCTTTGCACATCGGCTCAAAAAAAATTATTTTATCTTTATAAATGTCGCCAAATAAACATTTTCAAAGTATGGAAAACTATTCCGGCATCTTTTTGAATTTGATTGTTACTGATTTTAATTTTTTCCCGTTTATATATTTATCAATAGCTGAAAACCCTCGCACTTCGCTACGGAGTACTTCAAATTAAATAGAAGATCAATGTATGCAATTAATGCCAATAACTATATATATTTATATTTTTTCCCGAATGCGGAGGCACTTGTCGTGAGACATTCGCCCTATACCACGCCGCAATTTACTGCACATTTTATTGTGGGGGCACCATATAGGCGGACAGCATTACCCCCCTATGAAGAGACGACACTGGCAACGGAGCATATTTCGTGGCGCGACGCCAGGATTCGATCTGAGCACCCCTCAGCACCGCAAATAGCGCGCTGTTACCACTGGGCTCGCTACAAACCCAATATCACTATATATATATATATATATTATATTATATATATATATATATAATATATATTATAGATATCTACTATATTATATTTTATGATTATATATATCTATGTAATATATAGTATTATATATATATCTATTATTATATATTCATATATATATATATATTCTATATATATATATATATAT
The DNA here is from genome assembly GCA_907164885.2 of Dolomedes plantarius. Taxonomy (NCBI): domain Eukaryota; kingdom Metazoa; phylum Arthropoda; class Arachnida; order Araneae; family Dolomedidae; genus Dolomedes; species Dolomedes plantarius. Next base: position 28,326,170 of record OU015490.1, read on the forward strand.
ATATATATATATATATATATATCTCTATATATATATATAACTAAATACGACGATCAATGTATACAATTGATGTATGTAAAAAAATCTATTTTATAAAAAAATCGTAAGGGATATTTTTTACAGACAAAATAGTTGTAGAAGAAAATATTCAAATTAAATCTAATAGGACATACTAAAGAATGTAGTACAGTTCATATAGTACAGTTTGAGGAACATAATATCTCTTACTGCATTTTAATATTTTTTTTGATAATGTCCAATCGCCTTCCGGATTAACAAGAAAAAAAAAATTGTCTATTTAGTTGTTACGCACGTGACGATAAATTTATTTAAAGTACCAGAAAAAGAAATCACGTGATCAGCATTTAATCCATTAAATTGTAAAAATGAATCTTTCAAAATTCACGAAAAATTAGAAAATGGAGGTTAAGATTCGATAAAGATCCCATAGTAAAGGAATTTTTATGATCTTTCCCGTGATGTAAATTTTATAACCCTCAAATTATTATTTTAAATGCAAACTTAAAAAAAGTTACTAAAAACAGCTTAAAAATTTAATTTTAAAAAATCTAAGAAGAATTTTTAAAAAATCTTTCTTGGTGTACCCCTACACTGTAAGAAGAGTCACCATGCAAAGTTTCAGCCCTTTAGGTCCAGCGGTTTGGTCTGTGCGTTGTATGTCAGTCAGTCAGTCAGTCAGTCAGTTACGGAACTGTTTTACATATATAGATTAAAAACACAATAAAATAGAACTCATCGGTGAGTTTAGAAGAAGAAGAAGGGGGAAAAAATCACGACATACCTTTAACAAAACGGATTCGCTCAGTTTTTCCCTGTTGATGATTTTGACGGCCACTTTCTTCCCTGTCACGCAGTGAACACCCAGCTTCACTAGACCTGCAAGGGAAAAGACAAATGACGTTACCATATTGCAGTTACGTGTCGCGGGCTAAACACGCTTTCTATTCCCATAACGATGTCAAACCTGGACAGTGACAAATAGCGCCTTCGGACTTTAATTAAAGTGGAGGCGAGTTTGACGCGCGGAGAGACGGAATGCGTAAACCTCGTGCACGACGTTGGTCTCGCGCAACGTTAGGAAATTTCAGTTAAAAAGAAAAATACCAAAATGATTAGGCGGTAAAGAGGTAAGCAACGATAAGCAATCCTACGTTAATAACCCGCGGTAGTTTCGTTAGAAGAGACTACCTGATTTTTTGATTTTTTTTTTTTTGTAAAACATACAGAACTGATTAAATACATATATTTTTTGTTCAAATGTGATATAAAATCGTGAAAAAAATATAATTTTTGTAAAAATTTCATAACATTATAAAATAGAGGGAATTTTGACGTAGGATCACGTTCCTCTATAGCGGTCCTCCGGAAAAAAAATATTCGGTACTTACGGAAGATTACGGCCCCTTGGCGCCTTGGTGATAAATTTATCGCCAAGCCAGAAATAAATATGCATATATATATCTATATATATATATATATGTATGTATGTATATATATATATGTATGTATATATGTATATATATATATATATATATATATATATATATATGTATGTATATATATATATATGTATGTATGTATATATATATATGTATGTATATATATATATATATATATATATATATATATATATATATATATATATATATATATATATATATATATATATATCATCTATATATATATATATATATATATATATATATATAAGGCGACGCTTTTCAACTATAATTGGCGATTTATCGCGAGGGCCGTAAACTTCCGTAAGTACCAAATATTCTGAAAACGTCGCGAGTTATAATTTTGGCAGCGCCCTAAAACCATACTGGTTTAAAAGTATTCCAAACTGGGTTTTGGCAGCGCGCCAAAACCCAGTAGCAGTAAACAGTTAAACAGAAAAATACCAAATCAAAAAAAAAGAAAAAAAAATTGGTAAGCGGAGATAAGTAATCCTACGTTAATTACCCGCGATAGCTCGTTAGAAGAGATTACCTACAATGTTTTTTATACGTGTTTTTGTAGATTGAGAACTTACGCCAGCTACCCCTGCACTCTACTAGACTAATATACTTTAATTTCTTTTATACTATAAACTACTGTGACACTTACCTGCATTTTGAAGTACAAGTTTTACACTATTTCCAAAAATCATTTAAATATACTCCAAAAAATGAAACACATTGTCTTTTACGCAAAATTATTTTTGTTATAACTACAGTGTGCCTGCAGCATGAATTCAATTAACACCATACATAGCTTAGGTTTTTATGCCACACGTAGTTGTTAGTAATATGTAAATCACTGTTGACAAAATATCATTGAAAGATATTGGCAAGCTTTTTAATTGATTAGCTATCTCGTTTACAAACACCACTGACAAAAGTATTCTGGAATAGCTTCAAATGGAAAGTAGAATTTTAAATCCTAACAAGCTTTAGGAGTCGTAATTGTTTCGAAATTTTTTGCAGTCTACTACACAATTACAGCAAATTATGATTCCATTAACATGGTAAGTTTAAAACTTTGGTGCACTTCTTACTACACCGCCATCCCAGAACGGTATACCTTTAGTATACTTCCGGTCACCAAATTACCGGTTTTCGTCGCCAAGTCGCACGCTGTGACTTAAGCCCATAATCTGCAAGTTACGAAAAGGGTTTCTAGTAATTTTACTTTTTTACTATATACCTGCTGAAAACCCGCACTTCGCTACGGAGTACATTTAAAGTAAATACAGCGGTCAATGTATGCAATTAATGCCAAAAATAATAAAATATATATACACGACGATCAATGTATACAATTGATGAAATATATATATATGTAATATTTATAATAAATCGTAAGGGACTATTTTATAGACCAAATAATGTAGAAGAAAATATTCAATTAAATCTAATATAAAGATACTAAAGAATATAGTAGAGTTTGTGGAACATTTCTTTTACTGTATTTTAATATTTTTTTTGGATAAAGTCCAATCGTCTGCCGCATTATCAAGAAAAAAAAATATTTTTGTCTATTTAGTTGCATATGCACGCGACGATAAATTTAGTTAAAGTACCAGAAAAAGAAATCACGTGATCGGCATTTAATAAATTAAATTCTAAAAAATTAATTTTTAAAAATTCCCAAAAATCAGAAAGTGGAAGTTAAGATCCGAAAAAGATTTCATTTTAAAGGAATTTTTAGGATCTTTCTCGTGATATAAATTTTATAACCCTCGGATTATTATTTTAAATCCAAACTTAAAAAAAGTTAAAAAAACAGATTAAAATTTTAATTTGAAAAAATCTAAGAACAATCTTGAAAAATCTTTCTTAGTGCACCCCTACACCATAAGAATCGCCATGCAAAATGTCAGCCCTTTAGGTCCAGCGGTTTGGTCTGTACGTTGTATGTCAGTCAGTCAGTCAGTGAGTCAGTTACGGAACTGTTTTATATATATAGATTACACCAGGGGGGTTGGGGGGTCTCCCCCCCCAAGAAGATTAAAATTAACAGTCCTTGCGACTTTAACCGCCATCTTGGAAAAGTTGAACACTGCCAAACACGGAGATCTGGCGACGAAATGAAAACAAAATGACGCCAAACCACGAGCGTATACCAAAACTGTTCCCACAGAACATCTGTCAGGCCATATTTAATTGGATAAGTAGTTTAAGCAGAAAAACCAGTATCTTGCTACAATAGCCGTATAAAAGAACTGACTGGAAACTTCTCTGTAAATTCCTTTTCAGAAAACTAAATGTTGTTGTTATTTCAAAACAGTACTTGCATTAAAAATTAAACTGGAATATAAAATCAAGTTGTTCAGAGAAATCAAAGGAATCAAAAATCGATGGGTAGCACACTAAACTTCAGAGTTCCATATTAATTTTCTAGTAAATATATATCCACCTCGTTTAGAAAACATTCTTCGCAGTAACTATTTTTACTTTCATAAAATGCAAAGACCAGATTCCTTTGCAAAAAGGTCGTAAAATAAGTGTATAAAATAAGCGTTTAAAAGACAGAAAGGAAGACTGAAAACCAGTATATATAATTTACCTACCCGATAAACAACGGAAAAACCCAACAAAGAGGCAGAATAAAACTTAATTTATTACGCATAAAATTCAAATGTTCATTTATAGAAGTAGTGAAGCTGATAGAATGTTCTCTCCGGCTGAAACTAGCTTATTTATTTTCTGGATACGATTACGATGTTTCTTGCTGAAGAATCGTCTGCCAAACAAAAAGATGGCATTAGAAACTAAATTTACGGATGAGGGGCATATGACGTCACGAGAAGCAACTGCTCGGCTGCAGTAGATATTTAGTTACACTATAAGGACCTGTTCACATAGGAGTCTGTGTTGCGGAGCGTTAAAGTATTGAAATATATTTAACCAATGACAAACCTCCAAACGATTAGCAATGACATTTTAACGCCTATGATTGGTTTATTTTCGTCTCAACGTCATCTTTTCCTTAATGCTACGCAACGTACTCCTATGTGAACAGGCAAATAGTCCATTATGGGTCGCGCGCTTGCATACTTACCTCCAACGTCACATTATAATTCTTGTGCGGTGGTTGATAAATGGCGTATTAAATTAAATCCCAGTAAACAACGCAATCTTCTTTTCATACAACAGGATTCCCCCACCCCCAGTTAACGATTATGTCAGCTCATCCACTTGAAAGGGAAGTGAAATATTTGGATATCTTCATAAATAGTAAGCTTACTTGGAAGAAAAATATTAATAACTAGTATATAACCCCCGTCAAAAATGATGGAATGTTGATCAGCGTTTCAAGAGGTGATTCATCATTTTCATCGGGCATTGCTGAAACTGTACTTAAACAGCATTCAAAAACAAAACAAAACTAAACTAAATCAAAACTAAACCAAAACTGTTTCAAAAGTGAATGACTCACCACACAGCAGGCATTGTTGAAAACTATACTTAAACAGCAGTAAACAACAATAAAATAAAACAAAATAAAACGTGAAACCAATTTAATTTACACATTAAAATTAAACAATAAAAATGTACGTATTTAAAGGGAATACGAAAAACCATGGAGTAGAATGAATTCGAAATTCAAGTGAATGACTCAATTGAATAAAAGATTCTTTTCAATGGATATTTTAATTTGAAGATATTTCAAAAACTAAACGGTTTTGAGCTAGGGTGTTCACTCTAAATTTTCAGATTTTTTAAAGGGCTTTCAAAATATGTCACTTTTGTGGTATTATTTTTCAAGAAAAATTTCAGAAAATGGCGTCGGAATGTTAAGATGTTCCCGACCTGGTCCGTCCCGGAATGGTTACCTACACTTTTTTTACTCTAGGCTTTTATATATATTAATAATAATATCTGCAAATTTTTTAAAGCTGGAAAAGATATCGCCCACCTCCTGTACCAGAAGAGATGAGTATAGAAAATAAACTTCTGCTTTACAAAACAGTCCTTCGACCTATACTTCTTTATGCAGTACCTGTATGGGGGTCAGCGGATAACAGTCATGTCCAGAAATTGCAATGCACACAAAATAAAACATTACGTCTAATCACTAAAGCCAACAGATATAAAACTAACTACTCCCTCCACAAAGATCTAAATATTGAATCCATTCGCCTGGCTATAATCAATCTCGCCACTTAATTTTATAATAGTCTTTACTCCACCCCTAATTAAGAAACTGCCAATCTTCCTGATTATGACAATAGAGATTTTAATCGCAGACCTACAGCGACTCTAGTGCTTGACACTGGAATAAATCCCAACTCTTCTTTCTCCTAATTGAAAAAAAAATTCTTATGTCATTCAGTTATCTTAAAATTCATTCTAAAACACTTAATTTTTCACCCCCCCCTTTTTTCCCTAACTATATGCAGTCCCTATTACGTTTTTTTTTTTACCATGTTTTTATTAACTCGCTTTCTAGTTTGTCTGTTTGTGTGTGTGTGTGTGTGTTTGTCCAGTACAAATCTTGCAATCGAATTTTAACTAACTTCCCAACTAGTTAGACATTTGAAACTTTTAGAATAGCTCAGAACACGATGATAATGCATTCTTTTGATATTTTTAGCCATCTTTAAGCGGTATTGAATTCCTTTTCAGTTAATTTTGTTTTGTAGAATGGTGCAGCCATCTATCGCCCGGGACGGGAACGAAAAGTTAAACGCAATTGATTACACATTTGTTACCTCTTTTTTACGAATTCAATCATTTTCTTTCAAAGTTGATGGGATAATTCATCAAAAAAAATTTTAAAATAGTATTTATTAATACATAGAATTGTCAAGTTTATATGATTCAACAGAAAATTAAAAAACATGGTATATATAAAGTTCTTTTTATCTTGTAATTATTGTAACATCTTTAATTTCCTTTTGCAACTTAACGTTACCTTTATTTCAATTCCTACTATTAGTTCACACTCTCTCTATATATATCTTGTTCAAATTTTCAATCGTTAATAAAAGTACCTTTTATTCATCCACTCAAGTTCAAATACATTTTTTTAAACTTGTAGTGGATGACACCTGATGTTAATACAGTTTTTTCAAATATTAATTCATTGATTAAATTTAATTAATCAATCTTAGTTTTAGACCTAGAGCGTCTCTTGCTCTTGAATAGTAATTTCCCTCTTGCTACTGTGAAACGGTAGCACTGCGGTATTGCGGGCTACTCCCGTCCTGTAGGTTGCGAGATCGAATCCCCAACCTGACAAACTTTTTCTCTCTCTTTTCCCCCCTCCTAATCTCGCACAGTAGGCAAGGTTCTGGCGGGCAATCCTTATTTTCAATTCCTACTATTAGTTCACACTCAAATTTTTCTTTGTTGACCGAAGTAGGAATTGACTTTAAAATTTTTTTTTTTATATGTTACTTGTTTTTAACGCAATTCATTTCTTCTTACACCATGCGTGAAAATCTTCAGTGCTTCCCATATCCATACCTAGGGCAAAGCGCTTTCTTAGCCCTATTTGGAACTTCACGAAAACTTTTTGTCCATGTGTCCATGCTAGTGACTTGCGATTCTCATTCCACAGGAAAATTCAAGCACTAGGATTGATAAAATTCCGTAATAAAATTTTATTATAGATTTAGGACCTTAACCTCGAAAATTTCGTTTTGCAAAAATGACGTCATCGTGACGCAAATTTGTAAAATCTACCAATAGCGTTGTTTCCAATTAGGAGTATTCATTACGATGCCCCCATTTTCGAAATTTCAGTTTGTTTCTGAACAAAGGCCCTTTAAATGGATAACTAAACCACCAATCCCATGCGGGTGTCATCTACGATTAATGGAAGTGATGAATCGAGTCTAAAAGAACTTTAAAACTAATATCGTAATATAAATTAATGAGCTTTCGAACCCTTAGGGGCCCATTGCGGCAAGAGTAGTTTCAATGTTTTCAAGATGTTGTGGGAAAATACAGAGATGTGGGAGACGTATTATTAATAATTACAAGATAAAAAGAACTTTTTATATACCGTGTTATTAAATTTTCTGTTGAATCATATAAACTTGACAATTCTTTGTATTAATAAATACTTTTTAAAATTTTTTTTGATGAATTATCCCATCAACTTGAACGAAAATGAAGTTAATTGGAAGTTAACTTGCGTTTAACTTTTCGTTCCCGTCCCGGCCGATAGATGGCTGCACCATTCTACAAAACAAAATTAACTGAAAAAGAATTAAATCCTACTTAAATATCGCAAAAATTATTAAAATAATACACTGTCGCCGTGTTTTGAGATATTCTAAAAGTTATGTCTAGCTAGTCGGGAAGTTAGTTAAAAATCTATTGCAAGATTTGTACCGGACAAACACACACATACAAATAAAAGAAAGCAAGTTAATAAAAACATGGTAAAAATGTCCCACAACAGGGTAACACAATGCGATATTTAACGTCTAAAGAGGAAAATTCCTCAATAGGGCATTTTATATTGTCCCGAAACGAGGGTTTAGTTAGAGATAATTTAATTAAATTCATCAACCTATTAAGGGTTTTCATAACTAAAAATAACGGCGTTGTTAACAATGAATCCGAAGAGTTTAAGTAGCGTCAACAATTTTAACCAAACACGGAGAATATAATTAATGAACCACGTGATATATTAAAACAATCACAGGCCGCATCAACAATCTCCGAGCTAATGCAGTAACGTAACGCAACGCACCGGATGCGATGTGAACAGGCGTTAAGAATTCTTTATTTACCATTATTAGCATGTTTTAATTAACCCGTTGTCTTATTACAAGACATTTTATATTCAACCTTTCCCCCCCCCCCCCCCCCGCATTCTCTCCTAAAGTTGATGGAGGGCTGAACTTGTACTTAAACGGCGTCGGAAGTGTCACTATTAATCTCAGCGACGCCGAAAACTATGGATTCGACACTAATATTAGTCGTTTTCGATAATTTTTATATGCGCCCCCTGCCCCCCAAGGGGTACTAGGGGTGTCTTACCCCCCCCCCCTCCCAGTGTTTCCCATGGGAGTGAGAACAACATCTGTACAAAATTTCATCCCAATTGGATGACTGTTCTGGAACGCATAAAGGACACACACGCAAACATTCTCTTTTATATATAAAGATATATATATATATATATATATATATATATATATCTATATATATATATATATATATATATATATATATATATATATATATATAGCACCTCCTTAATGGCCGTTCTTACAAAGGGGTATGAAATTTTCCGTTCTAAAGAGGGAATCGGTAAAATGGGCCCCGTAAGCGAAAGGTAATCCTGTTTACTATGAGACCAAGTTCCACATGAAACGAATAAAAAGAGCATAACCTCCGTTCTATATATATTTTATAGACCAGCCTGCCCAACTTTAAATGTTATAAGGGCCACATTATTTCATGGAAAGCGAATTGGATAGATGGGAAAGCAAAAAACAAATTGTCTAACAAAAATATATGACTGATTATTTTAAAAATTAAACAAATATTAATATAATCCTGTCGTACTTATATAATCCTTTCGTAATAGTATAAATATAAAAAATATATTGCCTATTTTTTTTAGATTTATAATTTTATGCGTCTTCACAAAAAGCTTATACATTGATATGCACTTTAAAAATTATATACACTATTAAAATCTGATATACACTACAAAAACACACTTTTCGAGACTTTAAATACGCAAAGAATTATTTGCAATTAATTATTTTCCCTTCCTAAAAGCCTTTATCTTAATTTATTGGAAATTTTTCCGTACTCGAAAAAGGTAGAAACGTAAATCTGGATAAGTGATAACTATAGCACATAAGTGCTAATAAAAAAAAAAATAAAAAATAATAATAATAATAAAATAGCTTCAAGTCCCCTCATATTCCTGCAAGAGGTTCCAGTTCCTTTCACTGTAAAACGTGTTACACTGTAAGGACACTGTTAAAGGTGGAAAACATGCTTTTGCAAAAGTCCTGATTAAGGCTGTTGTGTTGTAACCCTACTGAATTCGCTCACCTCCATGTTAAGCTAAGGAGAAAATGTGTCCAAGGATTGCCGACTTCGATTGAAAGATTTTTTTTTTAATTGCCTTCCCGTAAGAAAGAAAGAAATTTGACACCAGGGGGCATTTTTCGTTTTAAAAGAAAATGCTAATAATATTTTTTATTTTAAATGATTCGAGAAAAAAAATCTGGTATAGTATGTTTGAAATGTTCCTAAATTCCTTTGGTGGACGAAATTTATAAAATGAATCCTATTGCAAGGATCAAAAAAGTTCGTTACGAAGAATTTAAACTTATCTTGGCACAGCACGGAATCCAATTATTAAACCCCGTTGTAGATATAACATACTTTTTATTTATTTTTTCAATATGATGCTCTTTTTCTCTGGTGCTGTACATATGAAATAAAGAAGTAAAATTAAATAGTCTAATTATGTATAAAAAAATAATTCAATTGTTAGTCAAAAGGTCAGCGGCTTTTTTTACCAGTTCCTAGCACAATTGAAAACTGAGCTCTGGACTCTCAGTCGAGACTGTATTTAAGCTATGTCCACACTTTTGCGCTTTCGGGTTTCGACATGTCGCACGGAGAGAGAAATGTGAAGCATGCTCAGAGCGATGCTTCACCACCTGCAAATTCCAGGACAGCGCATGCGCCGCGATAGAGCATGCGATATCGCAATTGTATCCAACCCGAGTGGATTTTCATGCTGATTTCCATGCTTTTTTCTATTGTCCAAGGCAGTTTTCAAGCCAGTGTTCAGAATGTCGCAGTCTTCGGAAGAAATTTTAAATTTTATTGATGATTACAGAAATTTACCGCCATTGTGGGATGTCAACCACTCCGCATACACAAATAAAATTATTAATGCATTTAATACATTTAAAATAATTATTTAATAATAATTAATGTGTATTGTTTTAAAATAAAAACTAAATGTATTTTTAAACAAAGCAAATTGAAAAAAAATTTGAAAACTTGTACTATATCATTGAAATTTTCTTTTTGAAATAAAGGGAGAAGATTTCAAAAATATGCATCAGCTAATATGTTATTATAAAAATACTGAATAAAAAATTCCCCATAGCTTATCATAGGAATTAAAAACCCACTTTGAAGAAAAATAGATGTTTTAGTATTATAAAAGCAGGTTACAACCTGAATTCGCATTTTGCGTGACGTAATTTTTCCCCCCATGTCATGCATTGCTTGCATCCAAATGCGTATGATTCTGCATGTATCATTTTCATTTGAAGCTAAATATCATCGACACATTTTAAATGTAGGCATTTTTTAGTCTGTCGTGGTTTTCTCGTCGTGTTCTTCATTTAACCCCATGTTAAAGAAAATTGAACGATTTTCATTAATAACAAAATATACTTCTTAACATCTTACATATGTAGAAATTCTTTTTTTATTATATATGAAAATTCAAAAGTAATTCTTCATGGCCCGCTTTGCTCAGAAAAGAAGTAAATGTGTCGGTTTAATTCTATACTTTATATTAAAGAAGTTACTTACTCATACTCTCTCTCTCTCTATATATATATATATATATATATATATATTTATATATATATATATATATATAGTATGATTAGCTAACGATTTTTCTTGAATATTCTGTATACTTCAAAAGTAATATAAATGTTCCTTTTATTCAGAAATAAATTAATATACCAGTGTAATTTTACACTATATTTAAGAGATAAAATCTTAATAACGAGCAATATTCTACCGTTTTCTATTCTTAGTATTTGTTTGGTTTTATTACTTCATAAGCAAAGCTATAAATTGTAGTTCTATTTCTAATAACTTGGCATATTAAAAAACATGTCTTTTCTATATTCCGTATCACCAGTTATTAATTTCTCTATCAAACTACATTGATGTAGAACCTATGTGTATAAGAAAAACCATCTATAATCGATTAATGAGGTATTACATAAAGAATATTGTTTAAATTTATTTTTTAGTCTTCTCATTTAGAACATTTTCCCCTGCACGTGCACACACACAGATATATATATATATATATATATATATATATATATATATATATATATATATATATATATATATATATATATATATATATATATATATATATATATACACAGTCGGACCTCTATTTAACGAACTTTTCCTTGGAACCAAGAACATTTTGCGAATTTTTTCGTAAAATAACCTCCAAATAGCGAAGTGCATTCTCTATTTAACGAACTTTTTCTTGTGATCCAATGTTTTTTTTCTCCATATTTCTCAAAATATTTCTGAACACTTCAAACTTATTCCTTCTTTTAACACATTAACTTTCTTTTAACACATTCCGACGTGGATTACAGTTTGAAGAAAATACGCCTGAAGGGGTTTTTGGTACATTTCAAAGATGAGTGAAGTATTATAAGAGAAAACGCTTTTTCAAACAAAAAACTCAGACAAAATTAACAGACTTTTTCAGTAATTAAATTTAAGGACGCATGTGGTAATGTATGCATAAAATTACTTGTTTTATTGAATACGATAATGTCATTAAAATTCATTAATTTTAATATAATTTTTTTAAATTGAAAATACAGTGTATTCCCGGAAAATGTTTTGTTTTATTCTTGTTTTCCTTTCAGATTTCTGTTTGATGGGTAAGATATATAAAACAAATAGACATTAATTTACAAAATAAAGGTGTGATTAATTACTTCTATTAATAGTATTTAGTGTTTATGAATTTAAAATCTGTTTTGTGTAGTTTAAAGTTTTGTTTCTGTTTTGTGTATTTTAAAAGGTAAATCTCTATTTAACGAAGTTTCCATATAACTGTCGTGTTGCCTGTCTTAAAATTATTTATTTCTTTGGGCGAGATTCGTATATTATTTGGGTTAGTACAAATTATTTATAATTTATAGGTATTTGGGTGCGTTGTGTTTTTTTTTATTTATTTGGTTGAATACAACCCAAGGTTCTAGACATTCTGGCAAACGATCAGGTCAAATAACTTTGCTTCTAATAACTAGGTAATAACTTTCCTTTAGGTCAACTGCGAAGATAAAGATGACTGACTCCAATGTAACAAAATAAAATTGATTTATTTACAACCTTATCTATTTACAAAAAAAACTGAATTACCAAATCTTCGCACACAGTTTACACATTTTACTAATCTTTTAGCATTTTCTCCTCGATTCATATCGAATGACATGTGTTTAATTAAATCTACCACTTTTGGATTCAGGGAGCATATAATTATTAAGCTAACTCATAGCCAAGAACTCCTATTCATCAAAATTATCTTTACGAAAACACTGTTCCCGCACTAATCTTTCATTTAGCTCGGTGGGGTCTGAACAAAACAAAATTTAACTTTCACTCACTCAGTTTGACGATACAGCACTGGGACCTCTGGCGTCGAAGCTCTGCTTAGGCATGGGGTATCGCTTCTTCCTTCTAGGTAGTGGGTGCGCTGCGTCTCTAGGCTGTCGTGGGCATTCTTCTACTTTTTTTCAAAATGATGGGGCACTCATCAGGAAAATGATGACATCGACTTCTCTTGATCCAAAGTCACGCTCAATTCCGGGAAGACTCGACCAGATCTCCAACATTAAGGCGCATCCTCTCTATAACCCCGTTTCTATTCTCTTGCTCAAAATCACTCTCAGCTCCGGGAAGACTCGTCCGGATCTCCAATATTTAAAACTGCCAATCTTTTCATCACTTTCGATGCTAAGGCACTAGGAAAGATCAACCGGTTTCCGGAAAACGAAACCTCTTTCTCGTACTGTCGGACAACTCCCGGGAATGCTCAACCGGTCTCAGACGTTTTGAAATTCCAATCTCTTCATCCCTCTGCAATGCTAAAGCACCGGGAAAAGTCAACCGGGCCCGCACGCAGAAGAGAATCTTCGAAAAAAACTCTAAGTCTTCTATTTATTTGTTTTTTTATAACAATGTCCACGCCTTCTCGTGACTCCTAATCCATTCAGGAAAGCTTTCAAAAATCCACCACTTAGCCTCCATTTTCATTTCTCGGATTGGATAATCCTATAACCCATGCATGTCTTAATTACGTCATACAGAGACCACCCAAAGTCCAGTCCACGTGTTTTGCGGTCTACATGTCCAATAAATTCTTTACAATAGGGTATTTTACTTTAATGTCAAACCCTGGTGCCATCTCCTTATCTGCGTCTGGAATCACCTACCCCCTATCGCGCACCGCCGCTTTTAAATTGGCTGAGCGTACAGACTACTGTTCCGTCCTCTAATCAAAGGCGGCTTCCTAGCATTCTAACCGAAATGTGATGAAAACAGCCTTCGATTACTTTATCTCTCTAAAAATTTTAATTTTTCTTTCAAATCGAAAGCGCTTCATCACATACGCTCCCTCCTCCGAAAAAAAAAACTAACCAAACACCAAACACGTAAAAATATGCTCCCTTCCTCGAAAAGTTTACAAAATTCTCATGTACTACTTATATAATTCATGACACTCAATAAAACATAATCACATCAATTACAAAACTTCTTACCATCCATGTCTGAAAAAAAACTTGTTCACATCATAAGTCCTCATACACTATTTAGAAGCACTAAAACAAAACATCAAAACACTTACTCCTGACTCCATTGACCTTCTTTGATCATGTGATCTATACCTTTAATTTAGGTAAGAGAAGACCACCAACCTATGCACTTATTAGAGTTCTGAATTCAAAGTTCATTCTTTTAATCAAATGTTCTGAGTGAAAACATCGAAGATCTATATGCACCATGTCGACATAACTAATCACCATACAAAATCATGATTTGCAGAGTTCAGACCCAAAACACTATCACAAAGCATAAATTCTTCATCTCTCTATATATCATTTTGCACGCAATTAAACTCTATTCTAACACTATTCCTCATTATTCACAAAATTTACTTATAAACAAAAATAATTAACACATTAAAATATATCTCACAGTATATTTGCCACATTCACAACTAAATACCAAGCATATAAAAATTTGTTGCATTTTCAACACACTTCTCACAATATTTTTGTACTTTTTCAAAACAAATTCATTAACTTAAATTCATATGTATGTATAAATTGAGTGTTCACAAATAACCTTCCTATCACACTTATATTTTCTAAAAAATCATAATCCAAACCCATTTTCCCCATCATTGTAAAAGAAACGAAAAAAAAAAAAAAAAAAAGAACGCGCAAAAGAAAAAAAAACACCTTCAAACCACTTGCTTCCCTCAACTGCGAAAACAAAACTAAACATTGCTCTCTCCCCTTTTTCAAAAACACGCGAACCCTTGAAGTCACTCAATTCCCAAAATCCTACCGCATGCTAGATTCGCGAACCACACAAAATTATTTTCTTTCGCATTTTCCCTCGTTACCCTAGCAACACCTGACACATCGGAAGGACACCCCCTCTCGTACAAGAAACCTGTTCTCAGACCAGAAATTCGTTCAACTCAGTCTGGTTTTGACCCCGGGGACCCGAATTTTCGATACTCTCTGCCCCTTAAAGTAATTTGCGACTAAAAAAACTTTCCTCCGTTTGCACAATAGAGCCCATAAATCTCAACCAAAAAAAACACTTGATAACAGTAAACCCCAAAACTATTCTCATTTTCCAACCATCTACAACTTTCTAACCACCACGACTTATATTTATTTTTATTTTCACTTGTGCGACTATTTAATTATTTCTTTATTTCATTTCAAAAAGTCACTAGCTTAGTCCATGCACTTCAGCATTTTAGATAAATAAATGTAAATTTTGGCCAGAAATTGCCATTTATTCTCTAATGAGCTGTTTAAACAATTTGCTAAATTTTTAAACTCACACAAACTTACTAAAGTGATATTCCTCACGCCTACCGTATCGCACTTAACTCCTCAACACTTATATTTCGTCAAACATTACTTTCTCAAACCCCTGTTCCTGAAGTCATTCTAGGTCTGCAGCCCTAAATCACTTCCAGGATTTTCTAAATTAAAAACACAAGTTTTCACTTTCCAAAATCTTCCATAAACGCAAATTTTCTCATCCAAACCACATAAAAAGCCTACATACAAACTAGTTTCTTTATCGTGCGTTCTCCTTCCTTAGGGGGGGGGGGAGAGTAAGAAGGGCAAACGAACCCCTCTCTTTTCTTAGAAAACCTTTTCCCCACTTCCTATTTTAGTAAACAAAAACTGACCCCGCACTTCCTATCACTCCTCACACAAAGCACTATACTACGACAACCTTTTATTTTGCGTAATTCTTAAAAACAACCGCCATCTTTCTAATACCACATATCTCTACTACTTCTACGCACATGCTTCACTAAATTCATATCTAAAACTTCACTACACTGACTTATTATTCAACCCAGGGTAAACAATCGTAAATTTTATTTTCATAGCACCTAACAACTAATGCAATCCATCCATCAAAAAGTTTAGTTTTTTATACTGTGGCAATTCTGAACATTTATTCCTATAACTAACCCTCTTTTCGTTATAAAGACCTCTACTCCAACAATGTATCGAAAACTCTTATTTTACATCCTTAACTCAGCACTCCTTCAGCTATAACCTTTTTGGCAGATTAAATGCAATATAATCCACCTCACATTATTTATCGTTTATAGACTGAAACAAATCTGACTATGATTTGCGCTTTTGCTTACCGTTAACCACCTTTCATTCAAAATCACCTCTACTCTTAACTTTTTATCTAAACTTCCTATTTCAATTTTACCCAACTGACGATGGCTTTGCAACCCATTCGCGATACAACCTTCTTGATCTAACTCAAATAACTCCAATTTTTAAATTTTACACCTCACATTACCGATCATTCGTTTACCTATCATTACTCAATATGCAAGAATTCTCTCATTATAATATTACTTCTCCTAACATTATGCATTCAAATTCTTTATACGTAATTAAACTATGACTCACAATCCCAAACTTAAAAAAACGCTAATTTCCCCCAAAATACACATATATGCACAAAATCAAAACGAAACACAATTCTATTCTCAATGTAATTGCAAAAATATTATCTGACAAATTCTATACTTAAATTGACACACTTGTCTTTTCAAAGAATTCATATCTATACCAAGTACCACTAATTACTATCGATCAACACACTTGTACTCAATTCAATAATTTCTCAACTGTTACTCAAATCTTAACTATCTATTGATTTTCTCATTTCAATAGAATTTTCAAAATCACACTTAAATATTATTTATCAACTGATATCAAACAAATTTTCTGCCATCAACTACTTTTAACTTATTCAAAATATTTTTCAAAAATACACCTCAATTCAATCTATCATCTCTACAATATCTACAATATACATAAATTTTAAACACTTCATATAAATCATAACATAAGTATTTCTTATCTATCTTTAACCAACTCAACAAACTCTTTCTAAAAACACTCTTTAATTCACTTAGTTAAAATTAAAATATTTGCATTCATATATTCACACTTCAAACAATCTTAACATAAAATCAATATTGTCACACTCTTCAAAACAAAATTACACTCAATAATAATAATTGTGGCAAATATACGAACATATTTTCAAAACACTCCCGCTCTAAAAATTCTCACGTGCTGCTCCCTTCTATACAAAATTTGTAAAGACCAAAAAAATTTTCTTAAAGACAAAAAAAACTGTAACTGTTTTTTTGTAACGCAAAAAAAAATTTTCACGATTCTAGCCTAACACAAATTATTTTTATTATCCTGGTCGGGACCATTTACCGAACAAAAAAATTTATTGTGATTTCATACACTTATTCATATACCTTCAAAATTAAATATGGCAAATACACATTTAAATTTCAAACATCGCGCGCTTTCAAAATAATTTTAATACGCGGCTCCCTTCACTTTGAAAAACAAAAAAATTTTTATCTCTAAAGTCCCTAACACACCATGAGACTGAGTCACGGTCACCATTTGTCGTGTTGCCTGTCTTAAAATTATTTATTTCTTTGGGCGAGATTCGTATATTATTTGGGTTAGTACAAATTATTTATAATTTATAGGTATTTGGGTGCGTTGTGTTTTTTTTTTATTTATTTGGTTGAATACAACCCAAGGTTCTAGACATTCTGGCAAACGATCAGGTCAAATAACTTTGCTTCTAATAACTAGGTAATAACTTTCCTTTAGGTCAACTGCGAAGATAAAGATGACTGACTCCAATGTAACAAAATAAAATTGATTTATTTACAACCTTATCTATTTACAAAAAAACTGAATTACCAAATCTTCGCACACAGTTTACACATTTTACTAATCTTTTAGCATTTTCTCCTCGATTCATATCGAATGACATGTGTTTAATTAAATCTACCACTTTTGGATTCAGGGAGCATATAATTATTAAGCTAACTCATAGCCAAGAACTCCTATTCATCAAAATTATCTTTACGAAAACACTGTTCCCGCACTAATCTTTCATTTAGCTCGGTGGGGTCTGAACAAAACAAAATTTAACTTTCACTCACTCAGTTTGACGATACAGCACTGGGACTCTGGCGTCGAAGCTCTGCTTAGGCATGGGGTATCGCTTCTTCCTTCTAGGTAGTGGGTGCGCTGCGTCTCTAGGCTGTCGTGGGCATTCTTCTACTTTTTTTCAAAATGATGGGGCACTCATCAGGAAAATGATGACATCGACTTCTCTTGATCCAAAGTCACGCTCAATTCCGGGAAGACTCGACCAGATCTCCAACATTAAGGCGCATCCTCTCTATAACCCCGTTTCTATTCTCTTGCTCAAAATCACTCTCAGCTCCGGGAAGACTCGTCCGGATCTCCAATATTTAAAACTGCCAATCTTTTCATCACTTTCGATGCTAAGGCACTAGGAAAGATCAACCGGTTTCCGGAAAACGAAACCTCTTTCTCGTACTGTCGGACAACTCCCGGGAATGCTCAACCGGTCTCAGACGTTTTGAAATTCCAATCTCTTCATCCCTCTGCAATGCTAAAGCACCGGGAAAAGTCAACCGGGCCCGCACGCAGAAGAGAATCTTCGAAAAAAACTCTAAGTCTTCTATTTATTTGTTTTTTTATAACAATGTCCACGCCTTCTCGTGACTCCTAATCCATTCAGGAAAGCTTTCAAAAATCCACCACTTAGCCTCCATTTTCATTTCTCGGATTGGATAATCCTATAACCCATGCATGTCTTAATTACGTCATACAGAGACCACCCAAAGTCCAGTCCACGTGTTTTGCGGTCTACATGTCCAATAAATTCTTTACAATAGGGTATTTTACTTTAATGTCAAACCCTGGTGCCATCTCCTTATCTGCGTCTGGAATCACCTACCCCCTATCGCGCACCGCCGCTTTTAAATTGGCTGAGCGTACAGACTACTGTTCCGTCCTCTAATCAAAGGCGGCTTCCTAGCATTCTAACCGAAATGTGATGAAAACAGCCTTCGATTACTTTATCTCTCTAAAAATTTTAATTTTTCTTTCAAATCGAAAGCGCTTCATCACAATAACGAACTTTTTTTGGGAATTTAGCGACTTCGTTAAATAGAGGTCCGACTGTATATATATATATATATATATATATATATATATATGAATGATAAATATGCAAGTAGAGGGATTATACATATTTATATACAGAGCACCGTACCAAAATTGTAGTCTATTCTTGTTGCACATTTCTTGTTGCTTTACGTAAAAATAGTGATCACCTGATAAACTCCGAGAAATCACAAGGAACGACGCAGCAGTAACCGTCCGACTCTTCCATCTCGTGAGGCATGAACTGTCGAACAACTGTGGACAACAAATCGAATGCGTCTAGAGGCATGCCGGGAAGCATGGATTAAAAGTAAGTTGAAAAGAACGACAAACCGCAAGTCGAAAGCGAAATCGAACTCGAAATCGCAAAAGTGTGGACATAGCTTTATAGCTTCTCGAGAGTCTGGGGATTTCCACAATGTTCCAGAAAGTTCCAGGCTTGGAAAAATAGCCAAGTTAGACGCCAAGTCGCCAAATTCGGCAGCAAAAATTAGTCGCCAAAAACGTCGCCAACAAGCCAATATCTCGCCAATTTGGCGATATACCATAGAAACCGTATATTAAATTCATGGTACTGCAGAAATTTAGCTAATACGTCTACTTACATGGAACAAACGATAATAAGGCGTTATTTTACAAGCAAAAAAAAAATTTTAGTGGTAATTTAAGCTAAAGACATACTTTAATTTACGAAATTCTTAACAATAATTTCACTTTGAACAAATTGTTCGTGACCATGCAACTTTATTTACAACTATACATCCATAGTGTTTATCTTCTTATAATACGCGGTGTCAAAACTCTCATGTGGACACCAGTTCTACGCAACATAAACGTACAACACAGTACCTTATTTGTGAGAATATGGTAATCCAGAACTAAGGCGAAACAGAATTAAACAGGCTATAAGCCTTATTAATTATGTTCCAGATTATTTATTTGTTTATTTTAAAAATACGTAAAATAATTTAAGAACTGTAGAATAAAAGTGGTACCCTTTATTCACGAACAAAAAATGAGTTTTCAAAAACACGGCGCTAACTGTTCCAAAGCTGAAGTACAAGAAATCAAAGTGTTATGTTAAATGGCAAGTCAACTTAAAATGCTGTGAATGCCATTTTTTGAATCATGTATAACATATGTGGGTATATATGTGGGTTGAAATATTTATTTAAGTTAAATCTGTGCACCTTGAAATGGCTTTTAATTCTTCATAGTCCACTAATAGTGCGAAAGCGTGATCTGGTGTGAGAATAAAATCAAAGGAGATATTAATTTATTTTTACTGAAATTCAAACAAAAACCTAAAAAAAAATCACTAATATAAATCATCTTCCTTCTACTAGTACAAACATAATTATGTTTCCCATTTGCATAATAATAAGTCAATTAACTTTATATCTTACGAAAGACATTAATATCTAACAACAAGATGAAGTAATAACCTGAAGATATACAATTACACTCGAGTTTTATGTCCATGACTTGCTGAATAGGGTAAGAATAAAAGCAAACAGTTTTCGAAGAGTGCATTTTTCAAAGATAAATGATATAACATTAATCCTTTTTATGAATTATTCAAGATATAATTCGGTAGACGCGGGACTGAAATAAACAGAAAAAAGTTCATGAATTATTAATAATATCCCTTTTTTATGCTAAATTTTAATTCACTGGAGCGAGCAATAATACGGGACTTGATAACATAACTAGGACATTTTACATCAAATTTTGACTCCTCTCTATTAGGTAATGCACTATCCTTTATTATTAATAAAGAAGCCAAAAAATTCGAGGTGTAAGAAACGGCAAGTGCCTGCCACGTTAGGAAAATAAATTTATAAAAAATAATATCTTACATAATTTATACAACTGTATATATAAAACAGTTCCGTAACTGACTGACTCACTGACTGACATACAACGCACAGACCAAACCGCTGGACCTAAAGGGCTGAAATTTTGCATGATGATTCATCTTATAGTGTAGGGGTGCATTAAGACAGAATTTTGGGGAATTCTTCTTGGATTTTTTAAAATTAAATTTTTAAGCTGTTTTAGTCACTTTTTTTAAGTTTGTATTTAAAATAATAATTTGAGGGTTATAAAATTTACATCACGAGAAAGATCTTAAAAATTCCTTTAAAATAAAATCTTTTTCGAATCTTTACCTCCCTTTTCTCATTTTTGGTTAATTTTTAAAGATTAATTTTTAGAATTTAATTTATTAAATGTTGATCACGTGATTTCTTTTTCTGGTACTTTAAATAAATTTATCGTCACGTCCATAACAATGAAATAGACAAATCATATTTTTACCCTTGCTAATGCGGCAGACGATTGGACATTATCCAAAAAAAATATTAAAATACAGTAAAAGATACGTTCCTCAAACTGTACTATATTAACTGTACTCTATTCTTTAGTATGACCTATTAGATTTAATTTGAATATTTTCATCTACGTTATTTTGTCTATAAAAATATCTCTTACAATTTTTTTATAAATATAATTTTTGTTTTTTTTTACATTAATTGTATACATTGATCGTCGTATTTATTATACATACATATATATATATATATATATATTGTTATATATATATATATATATGTATATATATTGTATTTAATTTGAATGTACTTAAATTACTTTGAAATTACTTTGAATGTACCGTTGTATTTAATTTGAATGTACTCCGTAGCGAAGTGCGGGTTTTCAGCTAGTATATATATATATATATATAACGCATAAAAAATATAATGCTTGTAAAATTTTATCTAAATTACCGCCGATAACGCTGATTTCATTTAAAATACATTTCACTACTTTTCCATCATGTTTTGTTTCCTTACTAGTGGCATCAATCAATCCGTGAAAATAAAGAAATATTATGTTCTTGTCTTTACTATCTACCGTGAGTCTTGCTATTAAATTACTCCTGATTTTCTAAGTGAGTTGTAAAATGATGATAAAACGGATCTGATGTTTATAAAGGGCCCGTCACATTTTACCCAAATTTAAAAATGAATAAACTTTGAAATGCAATAAAAATGCTCATAATTTGGTGACTCTTGGACCTGTTTTAATGAAACTCTACGATGAACGTCGTTATCAAATTACGTCTGATTTTCTTTTAAAAATGCGTTAATTGTGAAATAAATTAAGTAAAGATACGAATCTGCAGTTTCAAATGACCCCGCCTCATTTTGTCTAAAATGAGCTAAGAATAAACTTTAAAATACATTGAAAAGGCTCATAATTCGGTGACTCTTGGACCCACTTTGATAAAACTCTACAATGCGTCTCGTTATTGAATGACTTGTGATTTTTTTTTTTAAAGTTAGTTGTAGAATAAATTAGATGATAAGACGGATCTGAATCTTCAAATGATCTCGCCTTTTTCTGTCTAAGCTGAATGATGAATAAACTTTGAAATGCAATATGAAATGAAAATTAAAAGATTATAACTTTTGGACCAGTTTTAATTGAACAATAGTTGGTACTCGTCAAAACATGACGGCTAGATAGTAAATAAATGTACTAATGCACAAATTATACTCAGCACATCATCGCCAAATGTTGAAAATCATAATAATGCGCAGAAACAAATGAATGTGTTTAAGCGGCCTCGTGCTTAGTGAGTATCTAAAGCCAGATTTTAAAATGTCATTGCGCATGCGCAGAAAGCAATTTTTTTTTATTTTTTTTTTGTAAATTATCGCTAATTGAACAGCGCGAAATAAACAATTTCCATCAAGTTTAATCTTATATTCCACAAACAAAATTATCATAAATATTAAAATGGCAAAGAGAGATCTAGTGAGAATCTTCGGAATAAACGTGTTTATCATTAAAAACATGTCACTGAGCATGCGCAGAAACAGAGAGTTTCTAAAGCTAGATTTAAACATGCCACTGGGCATGCGCTGAAATCAATTTTGAAGAACTGAAAAACTGAAGAATTTCATTAAACTGTTACTTAGTCCTGCTTTCTGCTAATTGCCTTTTCGAAAACGGGACTGCTCGAGTCCTGTCTTAAAAATATGTTCCAAATTTATGAATGAGCACATGAAAAAATACAACCTGCCGTCAAATATAAATAACGGATCTAACAGCTGAAGTAAAATATTGCGGATGTTTACGTTTGTTAGAAATTTTTATAGACTCAGCTATGAATGATAATTCAAAGGTTAGTAAAAAACATAATGTAGTAGCTAAATACCCACGCTTCGCGACGGAATACCTTACTACCATGCATTATTTCATTGGGTTGATTTCATTTAAATTAACTTTAGCTGTAGAGTGTTGTCATTTCTCAGAAGGGTTTAACCTATAATTTAACGACAATGATCAGACATTAAATATGAACTCGTTAGTACCCGTCAAAAAATAAAGGCTGGGTAGTAAATAAATATACTAAGACACAAATTTTACTCAACACATCATTTCCAAATGTTGAAAATCATAATATTAAGAATAAAGAAATACGCTTTAAAAATTACTATTGAAACCAATAAAAAGAAATATGGTTGCTCAACAGCGCGAAATAAACAATTTCTGTCTGGTTTAATCCTATATCTCACAAACATAATTACAAATGGCCGAGAAAGAGCTAGAGAGATTCTTTGGATTAAACAAATTAACTTGTTTATGCTGCCTCGCGCTTAGTAAGTATCTAAAGCCAGATTTAAACATGTCACTTTGCATGCGCAGAAAGCAATTTGCAATTGTAAATTATCGCTGAATAATAGAAATTGCGGTTACAAAAACCGAACTTGACAAATCTACAGATTACAATCTTTCGTTTAAGACCAAAATGAAGTAAATTTATGAGGCAGTTTTCTCTCACGTACTGCCCAAAAAGTCGGCTTAGCAACTTAGATATATAGATATTTCATTCTGTCTCTCCTCCAGTAAAGCATACCACATTCTGAAGCATAAAATTCGTTAAAAACCAATTATAGAAACTGATTTTATGTAAAGTCCGTATCACAGTAACTTGTTATTGTGTATAATATACGCCCAAGTTCCTATCACTATCCTTCGAAATTTACGTTAGTTAAGAAACAAGCGCTTGACTAAAATTAATGGATTGAGCTCTGTTATTAACGAAGCAGTTAAGTGACTTCCGTGAGCTTCTGAAAAGCTTATTTAAGTCAGACTTAATGCTGTTCTAAACCTTGTCTGAATGGCAGTTAAGCCTAGACTTTAGATGGCAGGCCGTCTAACATCAATCGCTGTTGGAATTCCTTCAGATTATTTGGAAACTGTGAGGATGCCTGCACTGATTAAATTAAAATCCGCATGCTTAAATCAGTTAGGAATTAAATCCGATTAGTAAATTGTTTTCTTTGCCGCTTTTCTTTATTTCTGGAATAGTTTTGTGGGTTAAAAATTCGTACTTTAGACAAACGCGAAATATAAATATTCGTCATAAAGGCAAATAACTGTTCTCAAAAGACGTTAATTGACACTAATAATATCACTTTAAGGGGACTACCTACATTGAAAATGTTATTTTTTTTACTACTTTGGTCAATTTTATGTTTTGCAAGAATCGTGTAATTCAAAATTTTCTCTTTTCAAAACTGTTTTGATTTTCATTCTACATCAAATAGAAGCAGAGTTATAGCTATTTTTAAAAAATATCGTCTGCTACAAAATTGAGGTTACAAACAACTTTAAATGCGTTTTTCTCAGAATTATGTTTTTGAGCACAAATCTCTACCGTTATAATGATATTTCATATAATAAAGCATATAATTTGATAAAATTTTCAGGAAATGTTTTAGGCGCTATTGTTAATGAAATGACGTACAATAATTGATGTATAATAAGTAGTTTTTTTATTTGGGGTTGTTTTTATAAGAAAAGGAATGACGAATCGGGGGAAATTTTCATATTGGAACTTAAAATTGTCTGTATTATTTTTGTATTTTAAAATTTCTCTCAGATTGTAGGTCATTTTGAAGATAACTGTCATATGTATCACGTGTGAGAAGGAAATTAAAATAGTAGCATTAGAATTTCGTGCATATTGATAGGCGTTTTAGCTAAATTTCATTAAAATTTACTTCAAATAGACCAATTTAAAAAAGGCATGGTATTTACAGGTAAGTTTTTGTTTATTTTTTAATTTTTAATTGCTATTTTACCATAAAAGACCAAAATATCTTTAAAATAATAATTTTTTTTAAAAACTGCCTCCGAACATAGGCAGCCACCTTAAAAGTCTCAATTGAGATTTTAGTTAAACTTTATTAATATTACTTGCAAGTGCCTATATAATCCTAAACTACGTTTGCTTGACGGCCCAGTATCGGCCCAACATAGGTGAAAGACACTATACCGGGTATCTACAAAAGACACAGTCCGGTACATCCCGTGATATGAATCCTTCTTCTCGTCAGATCTAGTCTAGTGCTTTCCGAATAAAGCTATCCCATCTATGTTACAAGTTTTCATTGACGTTACTTGTCTCCAAAAAAGTATGGATTGCCAATAAATTAAGGGCCCGGGGCAACCTGGGAATTACCCCGTTCGAATTCGTCATCGAGGGTGCTCGTTTCCAATCCTGACATGCGCCACTGAATGCTCCTGTGTTTAAGCCGGGTACGAGGCGTTCAATCTGTAGATTGGATTGTCCCTACGTGTGATTTGAAGGGGTAGGAGTAGGGTACAATCCCACAAATGTCGCCCATGTAGTGCTCAGTCCTAATTGGGATAGCACCGGGCCAAAACTCGTCCTCCGACCCTTGTGATCAACAACAACTGTGGAGCCAAACATTAGTAACAACAATAACAACATAGATTTTTAAGGACGTGTCGGTCGCAAAATTCAACTAAGACAGCACATTTTTATTGCTTGGCTTATAACAATCTTTCGGTGTCAAGTAACACGGGAACGTATGTTTCTATAGTGATATAAATACCAGATACAACATGTCTACGATGCACTATGTGTACATATCCAGCTGCAAATCTGTACTTTTAATCCCCGAATGAAATGGTTACCGATTTTCCCTCGTTTAGAAGAACATATCCTCGCAAAGTTTCGCAATAAAATTTTGCGCAGAATTTTTTGTTCTGTCTTCGTTGAACTACATTCACGATTTTTGATTTAGGGTTGAGTTGAGTTGAGTTGAGTTGAGTATCTTTTAAAAAAATGTAAAAGATAGCCGAGTCGAAAATTTCTCAGTCTGTTATGAAATACTATCTTTATATATATATATATATATATATATATATATATATATATATATATATAATTTGGAATACCCCCACACACCTTCCGAGGTGTGTGGGGGGTATTCCAAATTATTGATAAAGAGAGGTACCTAAAAAGAGGTACCGGAACGCCGTTCCGGTGCGTTCCGCCTCAAATCTAGCCCTGCATATATATATATATATATATATATATATATATATATATATATATATATATCTTTCACTCCTACCTTGGAAACATTTTCTCCCTGGATTAACAGTCAGCTGAGAGAGCAAATTTTGGCTACTACCCAGCAGCTTGAACACGAAGAAATCCACGTCACGGAAAAAAAAAGGTCATTATCACGTCATTGTCGAAATTCGTGACAAAACGAGACAAACCCTATCCTCCTAATAAGACACATGCTAACTGCGCAGACATATACAAGCCGTGAAAACACGTCGCAGATCTTCTTAAGGAGTATTAAAAGGGTCGTTAAGTCACGCACTGCCAGGAATAAGCGAACGTATCATGTCAGGAGGCACGTCCCAACCCTTTTCTGTTCGTAACACGAGATGTCCTGATTCCACGAATTATTCTCGCGCAGAAAAGGGCGGTCTTATTGCCCTATTACATAGGTAACAAGTTACTTTATGACCCGTTCTCCCCCGCTCGCCGATAAACCGCATTTCTTCGGGTACTAAACCGAAAGGCTTTCTTTTTACGAGCTCCCTTCTCTGTCTCTATTAAATCCCCGGATGTTCCACGCGATGAATTCGAGGAGGGCGACGCGTATTCCTTCCGAAAGAAGTGCATTTACGCACCCGCTAGAAATTCTTGCCTTTCTGTGTTAACGCGGGACATGTTTTTGCGGAGGTCTTCCCGTCGAAATCGACACGTCCTGCGGAAAGGGGGATTGTTCGTCATTTTCCGACGCCCCGCATCCCCGTGATGTTTCATAAAAAACATTTGTCGAAACTGTATACAAACATGGCCGTCGGCGAAGAATGGGGTGATTTGTTGTACCATCCAAGGATAAGAGTACATTCATCGTTATAGTTTATGTTCCACCGAATGGCAGTATGACATCGGGAAGTTTCTTTTCGGATTCACTTCGTATATACCTCAGGCATCCGAAATATTTGAAGAATGGCGTAAAATTTTTATGGCTATAGACACCGATGCACATGTTCGATTCTG
Organism: Dolomedes plantarius; assembly: GCA_907164885.2. Classification (NCBI taxonomy): domain Eukaryota; kingdom Metazoa; phylum Arthropoda; class Arachnida; order Araneae; family Dolomedidae; genus Dolomedes; species Dolomedes plantarius. Next base: position 28,353,670 of record OU015490.1, read on the forward strand.
ACGGTAGGATAAAAATACTTTCCAAAGAAACGAGATCTATGGTATGAAAATATGTTCTGAAATAGCCAATAAAAACTCAAAATCTATAATCAACCCCAACAAAGCGCTTCGGAATTCAGTACTGACTGGT
>OU015490.1:28358799-28378799 GCA_907164885.2 Dolomedes plantarius
AAGGGGAACGTTCACAGAACTCTGTTGTATATGAACATAGAATTTGTTTTGTAAAACGTAGTTAGCTCTTTATACTGCCAAATAATAATGGTTAATCGTATATAGCTATATCCGGTTGCTTTCATCAATAAGAAGGATGTCTACGTATAGCATTAAAACTTCAAAATGAATAAACAAAATGGTTAGAATGTCATTTCAAACAACACATAACAATTCAATATAAACGTCAGGCATCTAAACTAATTGCTCATGAAAGTGTGTATGTTCTTCAGCCAAGGCTTAATATGTTTGATATTATTTTGAGAACAGGTACGAATGGAATGAATTGCCTTGGTAACATTAAGTCAGTAGTTAGTCCAAATAAGAGATTTCCTAACCACGCAAAACTTTTTAAAGCAATTTTAACTTCTATCGCCAGCCCGTTCGGTTAATGTAAAGAATTGGGTACCCTTTGCCGTGGTTTGGCAAAGTTTTCAAAATTCGTCAAAGTTAGGCGCTTGTAAAGAATTAAAGACCTCTTCGGTTAATATGAACCACATAATACGATCGCAAAGCTGTGGTGATATGACGCCAGTGTGACATTACAAATTAAAGAACCATGTGGTGAAAAAAAACAGTAATCTTTCTAGCAAACTCCAAAACACGCCAAACATTTGGCGTAAAAAATGGCTTGGCTGGATACCGTATCATGTTCTTCATATTTACCAATTCTTCATTTAGAATCTTAAATAAAGTATTCTTACAATTCAATTAGAATTCTTCAATCTTCAGGTTCTGGTAAGGAAGAAGGTACCCCTTTTAATGCGGTGATAAATGCCCCAAACTTAGTGTTATCTTGTGACTACATGTTCTTCAGTCAATCTTATAAATGGATAACAAGTTTGCGTAAAAGTGATTAAGACGGTTAGATTTGGCGAAATTTGGCGCGATATCTTTTTCGCCTACGGCTTGTCTCGTTTTGGGGTTTGCTGCAAAGCAAAAACAAAAAAGTAAAACATTCCTACCGCTGGCTGTATGAAAATCGTAGGCTCACGTAAGATCTTCGCTTCACTCAGATATCCTTGCTTGGCTCCGCTTTTCTCCACCACTGCACACCAGTCCAAAAATATCACAGAAATCACCAGTTGCCGGCTTCGCCATGAATATACTGGCTGTAGCGGTCAGTAAAACAAATCTTCCGCTGCCTGTATGAAGTCGTAGCCGTAAACGGCAATTCTCCAAACAAAAGCCTATTGCACACCTGTTTCCCATAAAATCCATCTTAAACAACAAACAACACTGGCGCCATAATCGCAAAATTTTCCCCAAATTGGCGAAAAATCTACCTGACAGTCTTATACACTCTAGCCCAAGTTTGTACTCTTTAACAGATTTTTCTTCAATGACGTAGACGCAAAAAGTTTATGATTGTCAACCGAAAATGAACCTTTGACTGGTGAATTTTTATTATGAGTGCTTGTTTTCGGTTTCTTTTTGTTTGTTTGCATTGCATTATCCCGTTCTTCAGTTTCAATTACAACGAAAGCAGGTTATAGTAAAGGAGTGGATAAATACCCCTTGACACGGTTTGGTGGAGTTTTCAAAATTCGCCAAAATTATACTAAAAAACTACTGTGATGGCACAAAATTACGTGTATATAAAGAATATACAGTCAGTTTTAGGCAATTTAAATAGCATAAATATGTCAGAATAAATACTAAATTATAGTCTTTCCTCATAGTTGATTCTAAAGAGCAGGAAGCTAAAGTTAAGAAGTGGGTACTCCTTGGCGCGGTTTGGCGAAGTTTTCAGAATTCGCCAAAATCGCGCTAAAAAACAACGGTTATTACAGAGGCAGGAAGATGTTGAAATCGTTACAGAAAAGGGTCTTTGGAAAGAAGTGGATACTGCTTTTGACGAGGTCGATAAATACGGCGAAGTTATTGCTATTTTAACTATTTATAACATTGACTGGATAACATATAATAGGTCTGTAATAAATCGATTTATCTTCTGTGACATAGATGCCAAGTGTTTATAACTGGCAACCTAAATTTAACCTTCAACTGGTGAGGGTTTTTTCCCCGCTAAGCTACCGTTACCGTCGTTTATCAGTGTGATTTTGGCGGATTTTAAAAACTTCGCCAAACTACGCCAAGGTGGACCCTTTTCTTTACTTGAACCGATCAGGATATTATAATGCAAAAAAATATCATGAATACAAGAATTCATAAAAAAAACTCTGTAGAAGATCAATTTTAGGCTGACAGTAATAAACACTTGGTATTTATTACCATGTTTTTATAAACTCGCTTTCTAGTTTGTTTGCTTCTGTGTGTGTGTGTGTTTGTCCCGTACAAAATCTTACAATCGATTTTTAACTATCTTCCCGACTAGCTAGGCATTTGAAACTTTAAGAATAGCTCAGAAGACGATGACAATGCATTGTTTTAATACTTTTAGCCGAAAAAATCCGCAAGGTGGTGGCGCTTCGATCGAATTCAATGCTTTCACTTTTGTGTAACGGCGTTTGACGATTTTGAAAACAGAATATATGTGAATTTAGTTTGTTTCCAAAAATATTGTGCGAAAAGTTAAAAAAAAATTATAAAAGTTAGCAGTTTATAAAGTCTGTGGATAGTGGAAACGACTAAAAAGTGATTAAAATTAAATAAAAGAAAGTGAAAAAGAATAATTAAGTGAAGGTTTGTGCAATTAAGAGAGAATTCTCAAGCTTATATGATTCAACGGAAAATTTAAAAACGTTATATGTAAAAAATTCCTTTTATCTTGTAATTATGTGACTAAAGATAAATCAGCTAAATACAAACTCGTTATAGTATGTTCTGCAGTCAATCTTATAAATGGAAAAGATAGCTATAACTTCGCCTCTCTGATCGCCTACGTCAAAAGGGATACCCACTTCTTTACACGAGCCATTTTCTTAAAGGATTTCAACATCTTAATGCGCATGAACTTCTTTGTAATAACAGTTGTCTTTTAAAGTAATTTTGGCAAATTTTGAAAAATTCGCCAAACCACGCAAAGGGGTTATCCTCTTCATCACTTTAACCGGAAAGTATATCATTTACGATTCAGCCCTTGATGCCCGTTACGATTTTAGTTCCTTGAACAGACATTAAAGCTGCGTTTACATGGACAACAATAATACCCGGGATTTACCCGCTAATAGGGAAAACCTTCGAAGCCCGTTTACATGGGACCACATTTTCACCCTGCTTTTACCCGTCTTACCGGAAGTAAAGGCCGTCACATGATTCGGCGGAAGTGATCCTCATACATCATCATTCCTTGTAAATCACGTTATGGGTTCGATCCCAGCCGGTGTCATACTTTTCCAAATTCACTGTATTGCTATTTTTAGCTTTCCATCTTCGAACTCCGCATTTATCTCGTTACGAAGTGTATGGTCCTGGGGAAGGCCTTTTTTTCCCAATTGCTGTTCTTTTGACCTCGTATTCTTAAATTTTAAAAATAACAACAACAAAAAAATCATAAAACTTTAAAAATCCAAAAAGATTGAAAAACTTACAAAAATATTTTTTGTATTCTTATGATATCTGCTTTTCTGGACCTCCTAATATTATTACTTTTTTGTTTTCCGTGAATTATTAGTCTTATCTAATTTTTCTTCTAAATTTTCTTAACTTGTAAGTCTATATTTTTTCTGTTAAAATTAACTTTTTTGTTTTAATTTAACTTTACTATTAATTTTTTTTCTTTTACCCGCGTTATTCTTACCTTAATATTTTAATTCATTACTTAAAATTTTAACTACTGAGCACTCCCACCTTGATTACATATATCTTGCTTACAGGAGATAAAGTCGACACGACCAATGCACTCCTCTTCTAAAACACAATTACGTCTGCGTCTATTTGTTATTTAAATGCAGCACATGTCAGTCGCTGTTGATAATTATAGAACGTTTATGATTGTTTTCTGTTGTTTTTAAACATAAATTTAGAAAATAGATAGGAAAAAAGGAATATAAGAACTAGAAGATTGATGCGGATATTAGATATAATCGTACGATCTATGGCTTCATCGCAAAATTTAGTTTTTCCACAACAAAGAATGTGGGCAAAATTACGAAGCTCTGTTTGGTGGGAAGAAATTGTTTTAAATTCCTGAAGTAATAAAGACTGGAAAGAAAATTTTCCAATCGATAGGTGCATTTTTTAAAAATTATAAGATTAATTGTAAGATACTTATTGTTTTAATAAATCCTTTTATAAAATCAAAATGTAATTTTGATTTCAATTTTGTTTCAGTAATTTTTAGTCATGTATAAATAAAAAAATCATAAATTGATATAAATAAATTTTTAATTGTGAATTCTAAAATAATTAATTTATAAATAAATTTTAATGTTACGTTTAATTATTGATTATCCTTATTAAATTTATTAATTTTACCATAACACTTTAAATGAAAATGTTACTGAAATTTTATTGAAATGAAATTTTATTTCTTATTTTACATACCAGATGGCAGTACCATTCTATTTATAATGTAATTGGGGATGGTTTTTTTGGGGGGGATGGTTCAGATCGAGAAATAAATGAAATCCTCCGGAAATAAATAGGCACTTTTCTACTGTTTTCTTGAACATTATGCGATCGTTAAGGGGTTCCAGATCCTTCCATCGATCATTTAGCTGCATTTTCATGGATTCACACAAATCCGCCATGTTATTTACTCCCAGCTTCGAAATGCATCATGGGTAATTAGCGGGTTTTATCCTGGGTCGAAGCAGGGTCGAAAATCAACCCTGCATTTTTCCCTATCGTAGGGAAAAAGTAAGAAACGACCCTGCTTTTACCCGGGTTTTTGGCACATGTAAACGGCACTTAAAAGGAGACCTTCAAGGGTATTTCAGAGAGTGCGATGAAGAGACTTTCATATCTCCTTTTCAAATTATGTCTATTTCATTACATGATAATCAAGAGCGGCGTTGATATTGCAAAGAAATTCGAGAAAACCTATACGTGTCAAAGTAAACGTAAGCGTTGCCACATACATAAAGTGAAATACTTTGTCTAAAATGAATATCTGCAGAAATAAAATCGCACAACAAAATTTCCCATTCGTGCTGGGATTTTCGGGAAAGCAATCAGAGATTCATCGGCCTAGTATTAAATTCACGACTATTTTTGTACAGACATCGCACCTTGGAACTAGTAATATTAGTAGCTATTAGGTTGTGTTATAGTTACTTAATATAAATTTTAAGAAAATTTGCGGATTATTTTACCTAATTATCCGAAATAATTATTTTTTTTTCTTCTTATGCGTGTAAAATTTGAAAGACTATGAAGGAATTTATCAAAATTAAAGCACTTTTTGAAAAAGATATAAAATTATTGAGTAGTAAGCCCTACCAACAAAATTACACCTAGAGGAAGTTCTAGTCGTAAACCAGAAAAAAGAAATATATATATATATATATAGATAGATAGATAGATAGATAGAGTGAAAATTCTCTAGTAAGCCACCCCTCAAAACGGTCTCCCTTTTTCGGAACTATGACTGACCACCAAAGAGAAGTTTATATATATATATATATATATATATATATATATATATATATATATATATATATATATATATATATATATTAATTACTTTTTTTCTCTGGGTGAGAAGGTGGGGTGGGTGGACTTTAGAATACATCAACGGTCAGTCAGTGAGATGCACGTAAACATTTTTCGAGGTCGTCTGCGGCATTCTGATCGTCATTCGATTAAAGACAATCAGAATGTCTCAGACGGTAAATATAAATATCTCAGAGGATAAAAGTAATTAATTTTGTTGGTTACTATTTGTTTATATTTATTAACTAATCTTACTGCCGTGCATGCAAGACTGAGATGCGAAATCGGTAGCATACGTGTTGTACTCTTACTACAAATTATTATAATCACAATAATAATAATAATTATTATTATTATTATTGTAATTATTAATATTATTATTTATTTTAATTTTCATTTGTTTATTGATATTAATTATTATTATTGGCGTTCATATAAGTCCAAGATGCAAATACTGTGCCCGAAGTACTTTACTACGTGTACAATTCATTATTAATAATAGTAATAACGGTCATTATCATTATTATTATTTATTAATTAGCTATCATTTGTTTATTGATGTCATTCGTGCCGTTCATGTAAGATTGAGATGCGAAGAAGGTAGCCAAAGTACTTTACTTCTAGTACTACGAATTAATAATAACTATTATTATTATACTATAATAACTATCATTATTCTAATTATAATAACTATCATTATTTATTATTTATCGTTTGTTTACCGATATGAATTTTTATTCCAGCCGTTCATGTAAGACTGAGATACGAACACAGTAGCCAAATTGCTTCATTTTTCGTAGTGCAAATTATTCATCATCAACATCATCCTCATCATTATTATTATCGTTATCAGAATTTTAAAAAAATAAACTAATCCATTCATAGTGCGCAAAAGTTCTTTCTTAAAAGAAATAGAATGAAATTATAAGGCTAAAATGTGCGTTTCTCTCTGATTTGAAGGGTATTCCTCGCCATAGGCCTTCCTTCCAAGGCGTTCATCACGTGACGGAGAAATCTCCGCGGAGACAATGCCACGTGACTGCCGTCTCAAGAATGAAAACTCCGGAATCAATAATGAAGAACCGCTTATTCAATAGCCGGGGTCCCCCGTCGTCAAGGAAACGAAGGGTTCCCCTGGCCTTCGAGGTCTTTCACGTGTTTTACATATTCACGGGAACGTTGAATTTCCAGAAACACGCATCCGAATTCGATAATAATACGCTCGCCCCCCCCCCCCACAAACACGATTCGTGGAAGTAAAATCAGAAAGGGATCGTGAAAGGTTAACTATTAACGTGTATGGTATTTTTTTCTTTTCCCTCTATTCTATTAACATAAACGATATTAATAAAGTTTTGTCGTGATCACAATAAAAAAAAAGACTGCGTCACTCGGGTCATCACTTGCGTCAGTGAGCCGCTGCACTAACAATCTTGATTGTTTAAAAGTTTTTCAATGCGGGTAAATGCAGACAGATGCAATGGGGAACACCCCCTCAGTGATTTTTTTATTACTTATTTAGTTAGTTATTTATTCTTATATTATTATTTATTTATTTATATTTTTTTTTTTTTGCAAGACTTGCTGATTTAATTTTGTGTTTACTTTAACATACTAAATTCTACTGTTTTTATTTTTATTTTTGTAACTTCTTTAATTTATTTTGTAGCTTAACACGATGACAATGCATTCTTTTGATACTTTTAGCCATCTTTAAGCAGTATTGAATTCATTTTCAGTTCATTTTGTTTTGTAGAATGGTGCAGCCATCTATCGCCGGGACGGGAACGAAAAGTTATACACAATTGATTACACATTTGTTACCTCTTTCTTACGCATTTAATCATTTTCTTTCAAAGTTGATGGGATAATTCATCAAAAAAAATTTTTAAAAAGTATTTATTAATACATAGAATTGTCAAGTTTATATGATTCAACAGAAAATTTAAAAACATGGTATATAAAAAGTTCTTTTTATCTTGTAATTGTTGTAACTTCTTTAATTTCTTTTTGTAACTCAATTTTACCTTTGTCTTTTTTTTTAACTTGATTCATTTCTTCTTTGTCCATGCGTGAAAAGCTTCAGTGCTTCCCATATCCATACCGAGGGTAAAGGGCTTTCTTAGCCCTATTAGGCGAAACGTCGCAACGTCACTGGCTACGTCAGTTTTCGTCTACTATAGATCACGTGATTATCGGGTGGCAGAAAACAGAAGCCGTTCCTATGCGCTTGCATGTGTTTTTGAACGATACCTTTATTTTGAGTGAAATAATTTAAGTTTATTTATAAAATTCCTCATATTAGTTGTATGTAACAGGTATTTTAACACTTTTTTTTAATATTTCGCAAGGTTTAAGAGAATATAATCATTCTTTCGTCGAGAATGATTATTATTATGTTGAGATATATATAGATATCAGGATAAGTTACTTCAGGCCAGCGTCTTGTATCGTAACTCCAGTCTTCCTCTGTCAATAAATGCGGGTCACATACTGAATAAACCTTTCCGAGCTGTACCTGAATGTTTAATTTAGTGATATACCTCTGTTTAGATACCGTATCTAAAGACTTTGCGTAATCTGAGAGCATTTTATTCAACAAGCTGTAAGAATGCTCATTGAACGCCATGTTAAATTATGCAACGTTTCGCCACTCCTCGCCAAACAAGAAGTAAAATCTGCAAGTGTTGAGATGTGACATGCTGCGAGACACTGCCCTATTTGGAACCACACGAAAACGTTCTGTCCATGTCCAGGTCCATGTCCCCGTCAGTGATGCAATGTCACTGATGGTCAGAAGCGAAGAGTACAAAACGGATGCCATTCTGATAAGGCAATTTTGACTGCGGCATGTTACATCTCAACTCACCCAGAAACGAAGAGCTAAACGTCTGTTGTTGAATGCAAAGACTACTAAATTTCATATAGGGCAGTGTCTCGCAGCATGTCACATCTCAAGTCTTGCAGATTTTACTTCTTGTTTGGCGAGGAGTGGCAAAACATTGCATAATTTAACATGGCGTTCAATGAGCAATCTTACAGCTTGTCGAATAAAATGCTCTCAGATTACGCAAAATCTTTAGATACGGTATCTAAAAAAAGGTATATCGCTAAATTAAACATTCAGGTTCAGCCTGGAAAGGTTTATTCGATATGTGACCCGTATTTATTGACAGAGGAAGACTGGAGTTACGATACAAGACGCTGGCCCGAAGTAACTTATCCCGATATCTATACATATCTCAACATAATAATAATCATTCTCAACGAAAAAATGATTATATTCTCTTATACCTTGCGAAATATTGAAAAAAAGGTGTTAAAATACTTGTTACATACAACTAATATGAGGAATTTTATAAATAAGCTTAAATTATTTAACTCAAAATGAAGGTATCGTCCAAAAACACATGCAAACGCATAGGAACGGCTTCTGTTTTCTGCCACCCGATAATCACGTGATCTGTAGTAGACGAAAACTGACATAGCCAGTGACGTTGTGGCGTTTCGCCTATTTCCGGAGCTCCATGTCTAAAAATAATGGCATCCATTTAATACCCTTCGTTTTTCACATGGTTGCATATGTGACGTTGCAGGAAACTGCTTTATTGTATTTACACGTGGATCTCCGTTGTCAACAATTTGCTACGGCGCAGTAAGGTAGTTACATGTGACGTCCCTTATGCATCTACGTGGAAGAAAGGGGCAGAAAATGGATGCCATGTGTTTTACAGGTGGAACTCTAGCATGCATAGAGTTTTATAAAGCTATGCGTTCAGTTACAAAAGTTTTCCTGAAACTGCAAATAAATTAACGGAACGTTTTTACGAACGAATCTCAATATTCGCAATGCGATAGTTGCGAAGGTCCCATACTATGACTTCTCCCTACGCGTTAACCGTAAACGCCCTCGGGTGTGTCTCCGTAAGATCTAACGTTTTCTCTTCTATCTTGATTACTTAATTTTATTATAAAACTCCTCCCATTTGTCCTTTTACCTTCCCGAGAACTTTTCAATCATCTCAATGCGAGTAAGTTCCTCCTTTCTTCAACACCGACTGCGGCTTAATAGCCCACGGGTTCACTTCCTAATACAGGGTAGTCATAAAAAAACTTTGCCGATATATGGACCTCTAGCGGCTGTTCCGTTCAACCGATCAAGACGAGATTTCAGATATAGTTATTCAGAGGTATGAGCTCGGGATTCTGTGAACGGCAACCATCTGGTGCTCACGGTTACGGTTATAGGTACAGGTACTCGATATTTTCGAATGGTCACGCCCACTTTTTTCGGTCGTAAAATGCTCAGCGCATGCAAAAACCCTAAGTAGCGTTGGAACGGTACGTGTATCACAAAAAAACGGACGCGTTATGCACACACAAAAATTAGCTCTGTGAACGGCCAACGAAAGCACTATAATGGCACCCATGTGGAAAATGTGTAATCCAAATAAAAGTATTCTTTTGTCCGATCTGTGTTGTCATCAGTGATTGCTGTCTTGCCTCTGTCATATGCAAATTTCCTCCGTGCGCCCCGATCGTGTTTTTGTTGGTCGTTCGCAGAGCTGTTTTTTGTGCGTGCATAACGCGTCCGTTTTTTATGGTACACGTACCATTCCAAAGCTCTTTAGGGTTTTCGCACGCGCTGAGCGACGGGAAAAAGTCGGCGTTGCCTTTCGAAAATTTCGAGTTTCTGTACCCATAACCGTAACCGTACGCGCCATTTTATTGCCGTTCACAGAATTCCGAGCTGATACGTCGGGATAACTATATCTGAAATTTCATCTCAATAAGTTGAACGGAACGGCCGCTAGAGGTCCATATATCGGAAAAGTTTTTCTATGACCACCCTGTATATATATATATATATATATATATATATATATATATATATATATATATATATATGTATATATATATATATATATAATATATATATATATATATATATATATATATATATATATATATATATATATTCATATATATATATATATACATATATATATATATATATATATATATATATATATATATATATATATATATATATATATATATATATATATATATATGTGTGTGTGTATGTGTGTGTGTGTGTGTGTGTGTCAGACTTTCTGTTACGTTAAAAATATCAGCACTTAAACACATCATGGATTGTAGTAAGGGCACAAGTAGTAAAACTTCCATTAAAAGCACAGTTTCGTATTTAAGAACGCAGTTATTAAGGGTGAGAGATAAGATCCTCCCTGCGAGAGGGATCCTTGGGACTATCTCAAGTACGTAAATGTAAAAAGGCAATTTTATGATCAAGTTACACCCCCAAAGTCTTAAAATGGTACTTTCCTTGTGGTCAGGATTGTCATAATAAGCACATTTCGAAGTCTAGCATCATGTAATATGGTTACAATTTCAAAGTCTAACAATGCTATGCTGTCTATTTTCCCGCGGGTTGATTTTAGCTCGCCTAAAGGGTAGCTATAAAAATTGCGGAAAGTTTAAAAGGTGTTAATATATATATTTTTTAATTATAGGGAAAAGTAAGGCATAACATATGTATGTGCATCGTTGTGTATGGTTGGAAATGACGAAAAACACTCGTACAGTCGAGAACTAAACGCATGAAGATCTTACATTTTGAATCGCCTTTTCGTATGAGGTACATCGCGTAGCAACACAAACCAGATCTAAAGATAATAATTACAAGATAAAAAGAACTTTTTATATACCATGTTTTTTAATTTTCTGTTGAATCATATAAACATGACAATTCTATGTATTAATAAATACTTTTTAAAAAAAATTATGAATTATCCCATCAACTTGAAAGAAAATAAAGAAAATTGGAAGTTAACATGCATTTAACTTTTCGTTCCCGTTCCGGCCAATAGATGGCTGCACCAGTCTACAAATCAAAATTGACTAAACTCTTTTCAGTCCCTCGGAAAGTGTGACGTTTCCGATTGGCATCAAGAGAGATGAGAGAAATGCAAGAACGATAAAAAAATGGCATAGTGGATGACATGAACGTGGCCAGTTCATGCCAGTTCATCTCAATATATGACCTCAAAACCAGAGGTCCAAGCTGGAGCCGTCGGAAGTCTTGACCGTCACCTGCAGTTTCACCATTGACTCCCCATACTCTACTGCTGGTAGGTGTTACAGTCATTATGGGTAAGGTAGGATATATATATATATATATATATATATATATCTTTCTAGGTATACATGCCACAATCACAAAAAGCTTATATATTATAGCCCCTTTGCAAGCTAAACAACCTCTGTATAGAATACAGACGCTATGTGAGCTTTCAAAGTATCACCATATATGCCACACGCACAAAAATCTAAGAACTTACTGTCACATCACAAGCTAAACAACCACTAGTATAGAACACGGACGCTTTTCGAATTTTAAAGTATCACCATATATGCCACACGCACAAAAATCTAAGAACTTACTGTCACATCGCAAGTTTAATAACCACTAGTATAGAACACGGACGCTATTCGAGCTTTCAAGGTGCCAAGGTGTCTATTAGTGCCACAAGTACAAAAAGGTTAGATATTATCGCCACTTTGCAAGCTAAACAACAAAGGTATAGAACACGGACGCTATTCGAGCTTTCAAGGTGTCAAGATGTCTATTAGTGCCACAAGCACAAAAAAATTTGATATTATCGCCACTTTGCAAGATAAACAACCAAGGTATAGAACACGGAAGCTATTCGAACTTTCAAGGTGTCAAGATGTCTATTAGTGCCACAAGCACAAAAAGCTTAGATATTATCGCCACTTTGCAAGATAAACACCAAGTATAGAACACGGACGCTATTCGAGCTTTCAAGGTGTCAAGGTGTCTATTTGTGCCACAAGCACAAAAAAATTTGATATTATCGCCACTTTGCAAGATAAACAACCAAGGTATAGAACACGGACGCTATTCGAACTTTCAAGGTGTCAAGATGTCTATTAGTGCCACAAGCACAAAAAGCTTAGATATTATCGCCACTTTGCAAGATAAACAACCAAGGTATAGAACACGGACGCTATTCGAGCTTTCAAGGTGTCAAGATGTCTATTAGTGCCACAAGCACAAAAAGCTTAGATATTATCGCCACTTTGCAAGATAAACAACCAAGGTATAGAACACGGACGCTGTTCGAGCTTTCAATGTGTCAAGGTGTCTATTTGTGCCACAAGCACAAAAAGCTTAGATATTATCGCCACTTTGCAAGATAAACAACCAAGGTATAGAACACGGACGCTATTTGAGCTTTCAATGTGTCAAGATGTCTATTAGTGCCACAAGCACAAAAAGCTTAGATATTACCGCCACTTTGCAAGATAAACAACCAAGGTATAGAACACGGACGCTATTCGAGCTTTCAAGGTGTCAAGGTGTCTATTTGTGCCACAAGCACAAAAAGCTTAGATATTATCGCAACTTTGCAAGATAAACAACCAAGGTATAGAACACGGACGCTATTCGAGCTTTCAAGGTGTCAAGGTGTCTATTTGTGACACAAGCACAAAAAGCTTAGATATTATCGCCACTTTGCAAGATAAACAACCAAGGTATAGAACACGGACGCTGTTCGAGCTTTCAAGGTGTCAAGGTGTCTATTTGTGCCACAAGCACAAAAAGCTTAGATATTATCGCCACTTTGCAAGATAAACAACCAAGGTATAGAACACGGACGCTGTTCGAGCTTTCAAGGAGTCACTACAAGTGCCAAATGCACAAAAAGCTAAGAAAATCTCCGCTTCACAAGCTGAAAATCCCTCTTGCCATCAACCCACGTTACGGATTACAGCAGATGGTGTAGAATTTCAGTGCTAGTTTTCCGTGGGTCCTTATAGAAAACACTTAAGTATTTCACGAAAAAAACCCTCTTTTACGCACATTTTTAATTAGCGTGTCCGTTAATGAGAGGTTTTACGCAATTAATTATGGCACGTTTTTTTGTGTAGAAATAATTGCAGATTCGTATAAACAGTCGCATCGTTTGAAAGACACCTGCCAAGTGACTAGCTCCAAAACCCATCGCCCAATGTGTCCGAATAGAACAAGCGGCCAAATCACTTTCGCCTCTGTTTATACAACAATGATTGCGCCCGACTTGGCACGACCATGTGGTTCTTCGGCCACCGAAGTGCCATGGCGGAATCAATAATGAGGGCGTTTATTTGAACTCGGGAGCGCGTCACCATGGAGACGGGAGACTGCCGACACGTTTCCCGTCTTTTAGAGGCAGGGTTAAATTTCCAGAAACACCATTTTAATTTGAATTTATGCATGATCAATTCCACGTGGAGAGCAGATGTAAGTGAGACCGGGGGTAAAGGGAAAGAATGTATTTGGGCAGGAAATTCGGTATTAAGAAATTAAGAACGGATTTCTTAAAGGGCTAATTTCTCATCACTGCACATCCGTATCACGTTAATAATAGAGGGCAAATTTCCGAAACTAGACTATAAAAATGTGTGGCTGCAACTAGCAGACAAACATTTACACACACACACACACACACACAGACACATATATATATATATATATATATATATATATATATATATATAAACACCGGGTGCGTCCTAAATTCGTGCAAAGTTTAAAAATTCGTAATAAAAGAAGTACGGCTCGGAAATTTTTTCTGTTTGCGCCAATAAGATCAGAGGAACTTCGGATTTTTTTCCATGTAAAAAAAAAAGTTTCCAAAAGTAACCGAAAGAGGGCACTCTCACGTCATACTGAGACGTTTTATGCAAATCAGGCTATCAATAAAACACCTGGCTGGAAATAGAACCGTCATTCGAAGCCGGCAGCATGATTTCCTTACGAGATCGAGCGTTGGTGATTAAACTTTTCTACAAGAATGGTGAATCCACAACTGTTGCATTGAGAAAGTTTTGCACGGAGAAAGGACTGAAGGCGCAAAAAAAAACATTATTTCATTGAATGGGATACTGAATTTAGTGCGACGTTTTGCGGAAACGGGGAGTTTGGGGGATATCCACGAAGTGGCAGACCATCTTTGAGCGCGGTCCGCGTCCATGTTGTACAAAATGTCATGGACGATTTGACAGCCGAGACATCAGCGGGGTGTAGCAGTGTTCGTGAAGCTGTGAGAAGAACGGGAATTCCGGAACCGTCGATTCGACGTATTTTGCACGGAATGTTAAATCTGTATCCGTACAAATTCCAGGCACTTCCCCCAGTTATTACCGGCAGAGACAGATGCAAGACAAAACTTTGCTACATAGACTCTGGCACAAACAAACAAAAAAAAACGTAACCCACAATGGTTGCTGAAAGTCATGTGGACGGATGAAGCCCATTTTTCACTGCATGGTGACGTTAATACTCAAAGCAATCATTCTGGACCCTTTCTTTTTTGAATAACCTTGTCCTGTATCCGGCAGGAAAACCTGTACAGTCAGTGGAAAACGGTATCGTGCGTTTTTGCGTGACCACATTAAACCTGCATTGCGGGAAAGACACGCTATTGTCACCTTCATGCAGGATGGTGCCCCACCCCACATTTCACGTGATGTCAAGACGTTCCTGTTGGAATCTTTCACTGAAGACCGAGTGATAAGTCGCGGTTGTAAGGTTCAGTGGTCCTCACGATCACCAGACTTGACCCCGGCAGCTTTTTGGTTGTCGTGATACTTAAAGTCTTTTTTGTACAGGGGCTCCTCAACCACTTTGGGGGAACTAAAAAAATGTCATTCGATAGACAGTCGCTGCCATCGATGGCGAAATGCTACACTCCGCTGTAATGGGCGTAGTGACGCGCCTCACTTGCCATTTACATTGTGCTGGTGGCAATGTTGAACATCTGATACTTCAAAATAAATGCACAGTCTCATGTTATTGTGATCTGTTTGATTTTCTGTTTGTGTTTGCCTGATTTGCATAAAACGTCTCAGTATGACGTGTGAGCACCCTCTTTCGGTTACTTATGGAAACTTTTTTTTCACATGGCAAAAAAAAAATCCTATCTTTGATCCTATTGGCGTAAACAGAAAATTTTTCCGAGCATTACTTCTTTTATTACCAATTTTTGAACTTTGCACGAATTTATGACGCACCCGGTATATATATATACAGTGGAATCTCGATCGATCGTTTTCGGATCCATCGTTTTTCCGTATGTGTCGTTCATTTTATCCAGTCCCAACGATCATATTGCTTTGTTATGTTTCCGCATCTATCGTTTTCCCTCATTTATCGTTCATTTCAATCGGTCCCTTGAAAAACGATAGATCGAGATTCCACTGTGTGTGTATATATATATATATATATATATATATATATATATATATATATATATATATATATATATATATATATATATATATATATATATATATATATATATATATATATATATATATATATATATATATATATTAAATTTGAAATTTCTGTTTTACTATTTTATTCAATAAAATTATGCTAAAACCTAATATGCTAACTAGATTAAATATCTCAACTAGTTTTTAGCCCAATTATACTTTTGTCAATTGAAATTTCAAAAATTCATTTCTCTTTGTCAGTATCGAGATGGCAGAAGCTATTCGCAATTATATTAAATTTAAATGGTAACACTGAAGGATTGCTATCATGATACTGACAAACACAAACGAAGTTTCAATAGACAAATTTGTTTACCGTTCGAAACGTTTTTGAATTTAAACACTAACCTAAAGATATGAAAAGATTGACAAGTTTTTTTTAAGCCTTTGGCAAAGTGAGAACTAGTGAAGGTGTACGTGATGAAATCCCTATATACAGTATGTCTCACTTCTACCCAGACTTGGGTGTATATAATTTGAAGTGGCACTCTAAAGGAATTTGATATAAACACAGTTTATACCTGAAACAATATTTATTGAATTCGTTGCACATATAGAATTTGCTTTTACAGCATTAAGCATACTTACTACTTGTACGGAATACGTATACTAACATTCAATAAAAATACACTTTGCAATACTCACAAACCAGCAGAGAGTCAAACCAGCAGTTCTGCCACGTAAACTTTGGGCCCCCTAAGCACTAGCGCCGGTCAACACTTGGAACTGTTTACCTCGTAGCTCCCTCCCGCTTATCTATCAACTTTAACAACCTTTTTTCAACCCCCTTTTTTTAATCAAGCTGCTTGGTATTTATACCAAGCGCGTATGCCGAAATTAGCATATCTCAAGCAGCTTCTTTAATTCATTCACTCAAAGGTTCAATTCTTGTGAATCGAATCTTATGTATACCTTACACCTACACTTCAGAAATTAAGGTTTTAGTAGAAACGGATGCAAGTCAAGAAACTAGTTCCCCCCCCCCCCCCCCGATAAGAATTGGCCTAATTATTGGAGTATTGAGGCAAAAAAAAAGATTTTTCATTAATGAGAGTATGATTAGCTTAATCGTAGACATCATCAACTTCGATGCACACCATGTTATAAAACTGGTACTTTAGTAGTAGAAGAAAAATGCAAATTTCCAAAGAATGGACAAATCGTTAAATTACATACTATGGTGATAGCCGCCAAAGGCACCAATTGTCTTTACAAAAGAAAATTTTAGATCATAGGGAAACTACTGGACATAAAGCAGCGATAAAAAAAGACTGTCAGAAGGGTAGATGCGATCTTCTTAAAATTTATTGTTAAATAATTACAAGATAAAAAGAACTTTTTAAGTACCATGTTTTTAAATTTTCTGTTGAATCATATAAACTTGACAATTCATTAATAAATATTTGTATTAATAAGTACTTTTTTAAAATTTTTTTGGTGAATTTTCCCATCAACTTGAAAGAAAATGAAGTTAATTGGAAGTTCACTTGCGTTTAACTTTTCGTTCCCGTCCCGGCCGATAGATGGCTGCACCAGTCTACAAAAAAAATTAACTGATAATGAATTCAATCCTGCTTAAAGATGGGTAAAAGTATCAAAATAATGCATTTTCATCGTGTTCTGAGCTATTCTAAAAGTTCCAAATGTCTAGCCAGTCGGGAAGTTAGTTAAAATTCGATTGCAAGATTTGTACCGGACAAACACACACACACAAACAAAAAAACAAACAAACAAGAAAGCGAGTTAATAAAAACATGGTAAAAAAATTGTATCGCAGATAAGTGATAACTGCAAAAAAATTTCCCGCATAGTTTACAAATTAGCGAATGAAAATTAGTCATTTCATCAATTTGAAACAAAAAAATCGGTTTGCCAGGAAATTAAATGGTGTGGACATAAGTAGAATTTTTAACTCAAGAAACGCGTGTATTTATGTTGTACTAGATGTCACGTGCGACCCTTTCGAATGCGAATAAAATACGATAAATTTTATAGCGAGGTTGTTGGTTTGTAGTCGAATGAAAGAAGAACTGGTTCATTTGTAGCACTTGGTTATTTCTCGAATAACAATGGTGGGTAAGGATAATACAAAACCGATTACAAAACGCCTTTGACCACAATATTGGAGGGGAAGCATAAGACAAAACAGGGGAACATGATATATCTACACGTCAAAACACATCTGTAGAAAATATTAAAAGTTAAGTATGACACAAACTCGTGGAAAATGTGATATTCACATTACAAAACCTCTTTGTGCATGCTATTTTAACGTGCTGTTTGCGACGCATCCAGGAAAAGAACTTTAGGGCCAAAAGTCAATTTTTCACTTCGATTTTTAAACAAACGATACAATGTGTCATTCTGAATTAACAATTCGTCAGAACCGGAAAACTTAATCTCTAAAATGGTACCTCATTTATCTATTTTGGTGAAGTATGAAGGGAGAGAAAGGGATCGTTCCAAAATATCACCATGTAGAAATAGTATATATGGCTTTTCCATGCAAAAAAGTTAATGTACACCTACGCGGATTTTTCCAATATAAATGACATCACAGAATGATAATAAAAGCAAACGAATTTTAAAATTAAAAGATCAGAGCGATTGATCATGGTAAAATAAAAAAAGCTGGCGCGCGCCATCTAGGGGAAGAAAAATTGTTTACAATGTTTATACTTCGATTTTTAAACATGCAATAAGATGTGTCATTCTAAATTAACAATTCGCACGAAGCGGATATTTTAATCTGTAAAATGGTACCTCATTTACTGATTTTGGTTAATTATGAAGAGAGAAAAAGGGATAAAGCGAAAAAAACACCTTTCAGAAATAATATATATATAGATACCACATAAGTGATCAAATGAAGAACCATATAATTAATAAAATCATTGCCTCGAATAGCGAAATCTCATTTCTGATTGATGAATCCACTACATTGAGTAAGAAATCCACTTTAATTGTATATATTCGTCGTTGTATCCATGACAGTGGAACGACATCTGCGGCAAACTTGTATCTAGATTGAGTTTAACTTGAAAGAGTATCAGCAAAAGTTATTTTTAATTCCCTTTTTGAATTTCTCAAGGAATGTCAGAACATTTCTTAAATGATAATTTAGTAAGTATCACGTGTAGCAGTTCTAACGGATAAGAAGAATGCAGTGACCAAATTAATGACAGATCGATTTCCATTCTTGATAGTTTGGAACTGCGCTAATCACAGACTAGAACTATCAGCTAATGATACTGTTAAATCTGTTCCCGGTACTGACAGATTCAAATTATTTAATGATATGCTTTATGTATTGTAAAACGCATCTGCGAAAAGTGCTATGGAGCTAAAACAATGTCCGAGTTTGAACTGGAGATTGAACTTTTAAGAATGGGTCGAATTTTAACTCTTCAACAGGCGCGCCAATTTTTTGAACACCAGCAGGCCCGCGTGGTACAAATTGCAACGTTTCTTTCAACTTTGATTATTCCTTTTGCAATGAACTTTTTTTTTTCAAATTGAAAATAATAATTCTGCGTTTTATGACAAGATATAAAAAGTTGATATTACTGAGATATATTTATAATTAAAAGCCAAAGAATGCAGATACAATCGCCTTATTTCAAAACTGTCCGGTTTTTTGGATCTAAGGACAACTTGCGAATTGACTCCTATTATGTACCGAAACCTAAAAAAAATGAGAGAGTCCATCTTCAAGATATGAGGGATACCGTGAAATAGCTGCATGTTTGACCGACTACATCAACTCCTGCTTTTGTCGTATTGTAATCCAGTATAATCGCTGGTTTACCACGGTCGAATCACACCTAACAGTGAAGGGAAAGGAATTCAAGGGTCAGAAAATCATACCTGCAGTAGAAAGGGTGTAGGTATAAATAGAAACTGCTTAGAGAATTCAAACCTTACATGTATAAACAGACCATTCAAAATTACGAGAATGCCCTGCTCTATACTCGGGCGCGACCGCTGAAGGGTTAAGCACGTGATAGGTTGTATCAAGTTATCGAACAGTTTCT
>OU015490.1:28383799-28416299 GCA_907164885.2 Dolomedes plantarius
TTACTCTATTTAAGGGACACGTGGTTATAGATTCCCCGGAGGACAATACGAAAGAAAAGCACAGTTAAGGGACTGTGATATATTATACCTTTAGGCAACACCAAAAAAGTGAAGACACAGATTGGGAGCAAAAGCTCTTCCTTTTGAGGCCAAATAGATAGTTGCCAGGGAAGGTTTTTCCTAGGTTGACACCTAATCTCTCTTTAGGGGTACACGTGATTATAAATCTGTAGAGGAGAAAATGATAGAAAAAAAGACTAATATATATAAGGCTTAAAGCTGCTGTGTGCTAACCCTATTGGAATTCACTCTCCTCAATTTTAACGTATGGAGAAAATGTGTCCAAGGATTGCCGACTTGGAAGGAAAGATTTTTTTTTAGTTGTTGTATGTAATAGAAAAAGAAATTTTACACCTGGGGGCATTTTTGGTTTTTTTAATGTCAATGCGAATGATATTTTTTAATTGAAATGGTTCAGGGAAAAAACATCTGGTCTAGTGTGTTTGAAACGCATCTTAATTCCTTTGGCGGACGCCAATTATAAAAAAAACCGTGTTGCAAGGTGCAGAAAAGTTGAGGCTATTTGAAAATACCATTTTTACCATGTTTTTATTAACTCGCTTTCTTGTTTGTTTGTGTGTGTGTGTGTTTGTCCTGTACAAATCTTGCAATCTATGTTTAACTAACTTCCCGACTAGCTAGACATTTGAAACTTTTAGAATAGCTCGGAACACGATGACAATGCATTCTTTAAATACTTTTAGCCATCTTTAAGCAGCATTGAATTTATTTTCAGTTAAATTTGTTTTGTAAACTCGTGCAGATATCTATCAGTTGGGACACGAGCGAAAAGTTAAAGGCAAGTTAACTTCCAATTAACTTCATTTTCTTTCAAATGGATGGGATAATTTATCAAAAAAAATTTTTAAAAAGTATTTATTAATACATAGAATTGTCAAGTTTATATGATTCAACAGAAAATTTTAAAACGTGGTATATAAAAAGTTATTTTTCTCTTGTAATTATTTTTACCATTTTATTATTAACTCGCTTTCTTGTTTGTTTGTTTGTGTGTGTGTGTGTGTGTGTTTGTCCCTTACAAATCTTGCAATCGATTTTTAACTAACTTCCGGACTAGCTAGACATATAAAAATGTTTAGAATAGCTCATAACACGATGACAATGCATTTTTTAATACTTTTTAGCCATCTTTAAGCAGATTAAATTAATTTTCAGTTATTTTCAGTTAATTTTGTTTTGTAGACTGGTGCAGCCATCTATCATCCGGGACGGGAACGAAAAGTTAAACGCAAGTTAACTTCCAATTAACTTCATTTTCATTCAAGTTGATGGGATAATTCATCAAAAAAATTTTAAAAAGTATTTATTAATGCATAGAATCGTCAAGTTTATATGATTCAACAGAAAATTTAAAAACATGGTATATAAAAAGTTCTTTTTATCTTGTAATTATTATCGGATGATCTGCATTTACGTAGCTGTGAATAGTAGGCACATTTTCTCCATAAGTTAACGTTGAGGTGAGCAAATCCAATAGGGTTAATACACAACAGCCTTAGAAACAAAGGCGAGTCAATACCCATACGATTAAAACCCGAGGGTTTTGACCGCGAGTTCATGAAAGAATTCTCAACTCCCCGCCGTCATGATCTCAAACGAAAGGACGTTCAGTCCCATTCCAAGAACTCGGTGCAGTAATGGAGCGCTACCAGACCCCGAAACTTCATTGGGATAACCCGCCACTTTGTTTTTTTGATGCAGTTACATGGAATCCCTACTGCATGGGGTATAAAGGGTGTTTTAAAAATCCCCCAGGAGGCGTATTCCCGGAATTCGAGGAACCCCCGTCCAAATGCATCGCTGATGTCCGTCCGGTTCTACAAACCATAGGGTGAAGTAGTGACGAACCGAGGGTTTTCCTGAAATGGCGGGAAGAGGGGGCAGTAACCCCTTGCAGACTGGGAAAGTACTTTGCAGACACGCTGGCGGAACCATCCTCTATTTCCCTAACGCTCTCGCTAAATGGGGATTTTTTCCCAATTTTAGATATGTTTTCATGCATCAAATCTTATTAAATAACCATAATTTTTTTCAAATACAAAATCATTATTTCTGCAAGATTAAACTGTATTCATTAACCCTTTCAGGGGAACAACCTCCACTGTTTGCACGGTTCAGATTTTTTTCTCGGTTTTTTTTAACCTAAAAAATCTTGAAATTTTTTCCAATTAAAGGTTGCAAAATGTTTTAACTTCTTTAAACTGATAACAGATGGCAGAACTAGCAATTTTTCTGCTCATTTAACTGGAATACATTGAATGCAAGTGAAAAGAAGACAAGAATTAGGCGTTCGCAATGTGCGAACGGTGCCCCTGAAAGGGTTAAAGTAATTGAATAACAAATACAAGATAAAAAGATCTTTTTTGTATACCATGATTTTAAATTTTCTGTTGAATCATATAAACTTGACAATTCTATGTATTAATAAATACTTTTTAAAAAACTTTTTTGATGAATTATCCCATCAACTTGAAAGAAAATGAAGTTGATCGGAAGTTTACTTGCTTTTAACTTTTCGTTCCCGTCCCGGCCGATAGAGGGCTGCACCAGTCTACAAAACAAAATTAACTGAAAATGAATTCAAAACTGCTTAAAGATGGCTAAAAGTATCAAAATAATGCATTGTATTCGTGTTCTGAGCTATTCCAAAAGTTTCAAATGTCTAGCTAGTAGGGAAGTTAGTTAAAAGTCGATTGCAAGGTTTGTACGGGACAAACACACACACGCACAAACAAACAAGAAAGCGAGTTAATAAAAACATGGTAAAAAATAGGAACTTTGGATTATCGGAATGACAGCCGACATGATATTTCAATGAATCTTCATCATTACGTTTAAACTAAATCCGGGTTCACACTAAATTTCTTTCAAATGGCCAAAGCGTGAAAAGGGTTACGGCTCCCTATTTTTCAAAAGGAAAATTTAAGGTATGGCTTTATGCTAAAAATAAGGCTATTTATCATCATGGGAAATAGTTCTTCCGTAGGTAAACACTGAGTTGAGTGAATATTATATAGCTACTTTCCAGAAACATTAAGAACAATCGTCCATGATCCCATGTACAGAGGCTGTTTGCACATTTTTTAGACGATTTTGGTAAGCGGTAATAAAAAATCGTTTGCTGCAAAAGAAATAATTGCAATTGTACTATGTTTTTAAAAGTCAAAATTATCGTCTGCGGCTTGAAAGTTTTGTTTTTATTCAAAATGGCGTTTTTAACAAAGCAGTGGTTCGAAGGCTACATTTATGCTCTTTCCGGAGAGAAATATGCATACTCCATTATCCAAAAACGATGTGAGAGTCATGGTTTTGTGATATCTAAAGCGTCGATAGGTAATATCGTCAACAAGAAAGGAAAAAAAACGTCAAATTGGAGCCTCAAGTGGGACAAAAATTCCAAACAAGTATCCAAGGAAAAAACGGACATCTTCGACTATTGCAAAGGTACGTTGTTTAATGGTAAAAGAAAATCCCCCTAGTCAAAGGACAGTTGCAAAATCATTAAAATGCTCGGTGTCCACTGTAAACAAAATGATAAACGTTGATTTAAATCTTAAGAAAGCGAAAAAACGCAATGTGCATCGTCTTCTTCCAAATCATATCGCTGAACGCAGGACACGCTGCAGAATTCTATATGAGAAACACTTATCCAAAGAAAAATGGAAAACAATTGTCACAATAGATGAATCATGGGTATATTTAAATGATTGCAACAAAAAGAGAGCCATTTATTATCATAAAAGGGGATCAAAAAATTTAAGTACATAGTTCAAAGAATCGAAAGAAAGTTTTTCTAAGGGATTTATGATTGTTGCTGGCTTTCCTTATAATGGCAAGTTAAAAATAAAGAGAGTGGAAAAAAATTTCAAGATTAACTCCAAATACTATCAGGAACATATTTTATCGCCAATTTTTCTGAATGAAATACCATGGCTTTACCCACAGTGCCATCAATCTGTGAGACTCCATCAGGACAAAGCTAGCAGTCACACATCAAAATCCACTGTAAAATTCCTAAAAGAAATTTAACAAAAAACTGGTATCGAGGCCATACCCTTCCCTGATATCCCTACTAAATCTCCCGATGTATCACCTATGGATTTTTGTGCTTTCGGACTTTTAAAATCTGCATTATCCAAACGTTGTCCCAAAACCCTTACAGGACTCTGGAAAGCTGGTCAGGAGGAATGGAATAGAATACCTCTTCTGACACTTCAAAAGGCATTATTATCCTGGAAATTGCGGTGTCGAAAGATAGTTCAGAATAAGGGATGTCAAATAGAACATTTAAAACACAACAATTTTATGTAATTTAGTTTTGTGAATACAATATACATCGTCTAAAAAATGTGTGAACAGCCTCTGTAAAATGAGCTTATATGTTCATTGCATAACGTTGAAAACGGGGTCCATAGGGAGACATAACACATGCCCTAAAACTAATTACATTTCAAACTTTTTTTTCAAGAACGCTACAAAAGATACAACTTCTCCGCACTAGACATACGTCCCCCCGTCTCGCTCCGCCCAGCAACTAACATATCACCCCTAACACCAAGCTCGCAGACACCTCCATTTAAAACCAGAAGTTTAATAAAAAAAGGCAACTCTCTCATTTCTGTCTCTTTCGTTTCTCGCTCAATAAAGAAAGCCATGTGACTAAATGTTTCCTCTCGAGTAGACAGATATCTAGTGCCCTAACAACATCTGGTATTTTTTCCTCGCACCGGAGGGAAATTTCACCGACACTTTATGCGACCTTTGTCTCTTCGAACGAACTACGAACGAATAAAACTGTTTCTTTAATTACAATGAATCTATTTTCTTTCCTGCGAAACTTTTGGTCTAGTTGCATGGCGAAAACACTCCCAGTTGTTTCTAGTAGTTTCAAGAACTTCAGTCTTACAGAGTTGACCACTGGAACTCAATCCTGTCGACTCCACGTCGTTATATAGGGATCAAGTGGATGTCTTTTTATAAAAAGTGCTCCGGGAGTTTGTCACATTATCTTGTCTCAATCGTGTCATCCTATTACTTGAGCTCCACATTTAAAATGGGTAATGACGTATTTTATGGCTCTTTTTCCGTTTTTCCACTGTCCTGTCAACAAATAGTTCCTTGTGTCAGGAAAAGAATAAGTATGTGTAGTAAATTATGTACCAATTATTTTTGCATTGACTGACTTCTCTGTAAACAAACACACACACGCATATAAACTGTATAACACATATATGTGTGTGTGTCGCATACAAACTGAACTGTTTTCCCTTGCCTTTATTTAATGTGGTTCGATGACAAGGTGATCAGAAACTAGTCAATAAATGTTAATATTGTTTCTGTATTCCGTTTTGGTCGTTTATTGTGTTAAATATCAGGTTTTTCCTAAAAAGGCGCCCTCTGGTGGACATTTTGGAACTAAATTTTTTTTTTCGAAATTCCGTGAGCGCATCTCGTGTATAGCCCATATACAAAATTTCGTTGTATTCCGTTCACCCGTTTGCGCTGTAGGATGCCGTTTATAGGGAAATTTTAATTGCAATCAGCCGGTATATATATATATATATATATATGTGTGTGTGTGTGTGTGTGTGTGTGTGTGTATATATAACAAAAAAAACCTAAAACCCTTTCAAAATTCTAAATTGTTTTAAATTTCTTTGGGCGGGAATTAATTACGCAGTTCGATTTTAAGGAACAAAGGAGTTGATAAATAACGTAAAACTTAACACAGGAAAGCGGCATATCGTCCCTCGAAGCCCCAATCTATCGCGCGACCTTGTATAAGAAACCACATGACCTGTATCATCAGATTCATGGGTTTATCCAATCATTGCACAGCCTGCACTGTCACACCACCTCAAAAGTTTATATAAGTACCTGTGGTCAGCTACCCGTACACTCTCAGGATTTCTGTTGCCTGGAAAAGACGCTGTAATCCTTCGAGTAGAATGTGAATAAAATTAGTGCCTGTCAGAAGAACAAAGACTTATTATTTAGACACTCGTCTACTATTTTCTTTACTATTCTGGTATGCCGGCCCGGCCCCGACCGAGATGATGATGATGAGATGATGAGATGACGATGACCGGAGCCGGCATACCACAAATATATATATATATATATATATATACACCGGGTGTCCCAAAAATAACCGACGATTTGAAAAATCAATTAAAGAAAAACTGAAGGTGATAGAAATGTACGGTTTGCTGCATTCTGCTTAGGTAACCAGGGAATTTATTCTCACCAATTTTTAAAATTAGTTACAAAGTTCATCAACAGATGGCACTGCTGACTGGGAACACTATAAAACAATGTTTTCATAATAACCACAGTTTGCATCAGCAACGTGGCGCAGTCTGAGGACAAAATTCGCAGGCGCCCGTGCAAACATTTCAGTCTGAATGTTCTGACAAGCAGCAGAGATGTATTGTTTCAGTTCATCTACAGTTTGGGGATTGTGACGATACACCTGGTCTTTCAAGTACCACCCAAAGAAAAAAAATCGCATGGTGTCAAATCTGGCGAATAGGGAGGCCAATCTATGCCACTTTGCGTATGCTTCTTGGTTTGAAAACATTGTTTTATAGATTTTCCCAGTCGGCAGCGCCATCTGTTGACAAACTGTGTAACTAATTTTAAAAATTTGTGAGAATAAATTCCCTGGTTGCCTAAGCAGATTGCAGCAAACCGTACATTTTTATCACCTTCCGTTTTTCTTTAATTGATTTTTCAAATCGTCGGTCATTTTTGGAACACCCGGTATATATATATATATATATATATATATATATATATATATATATATATATATATATATATATATATGTATGTATGCATGAATATACACACATACACAAAAGAATATATATTAAAATTTTATGCTGGTGGCGGAGAGACTTCCAGCTAGAGTACCAGAAAAATCTAAATTTTCTTCCTTTTAAGAGCGACGTTATCGAATGACCGAAATAATTACGATTTCTTGTGTCCAAAGTCTCGATAAAATATGAATAAAAAAATGGCAGACAATAAACGAAATATATTTCCTATTTAAGGAAAAGCCATCCGTCATCCATGTTTAAAAAAGGGATAAACGTCCAATCAAAATCTGATTCTAAAAGTGAAGCAAGAACGGAAACATTCGATCAAGGAACATTCTATCTGTATAAATGCCGATTAAGTCGGCCGCCGAAATGAAATCCTCCGCAGTTCTTTATTACTCCGCTGTTGCCAAAACTTTCCCCAAATCAACAGATCAATACTCGTTGCCATGGAATCGAAGAAATAAAATCTTGATTAAAATTCCGATCCGAATAAAAAACAAAAAACAAAAAACAAAAACATTATTTGTCCAGGTTTATTTCTGTTTTCGTTAATTTCCTATCCAAAATGCGTGAACTCCCGAAAACTTCTTAAAATGTCGAAAAGGTAAATTTAATTCCATTCTTTGTTCTTCAATTGCATTTTAATGAAAACTGTAATTATAATTTTTTTTCTCAAGATTTTGAGGCAACGACATTATTTTCCGTTCGGATGATTTAACATCTGCAGGGGTTTTTTTTGTTGTTGTTGTTGTTGTCGCAAATAAAGAGGAAAATTTTAATTTCTACGACACGTGTAAAAATAATTAATTTAAAGCCATCTCAATTTCTACAATCTTCCCGACATTTATTTAAACGGTGTCATCGGTGTTAAGTACTGGTCATAAAATTGGATTATTTCGTGTACACTTTCCTCTCAATTAGTATAAAACAATATACAATATAATTAGTATAAAACAATTAGTATAAAACAGTATAACTCCAAACTTCCCTCTCAATTAGTATAGTGGTTAAATTTTATATTCTACCGTATTTTATAATTTTTTGTCAATTTATTTCATAGTTATGCACGTGACGTAAAATTAGCTTACAGTATCACAAAAAGAAAAGAAACCACGTGAACATCCTTTAATAAATTAAAATCTAAAAATGAATCTTTAAAAATTCACCAAAAATCAGAAAATGGAGGTAAAGATTTGAAAATGATCTCATTTTAAAGGAATTTTTATAATCTTTCTGGTGATATAAATTTTATAACCCTCAGATTATTATTTTAAAGGCAAACTTTAAAAAAAGTTACTAAAACAACTTAAAAATTTGATTAAAAAAAATCTAAGAATAAATTTTTAAAAGTATTTCTTATTGCACCCCTACACTATAAAAAGACTCGTCATGCAAAAATTTCAGCACTTTACGTTCAGCGTTTTGGTCTGTGCGTTATATGTCAGTCAGTCAATCACACAGTCAGTCCTTCAGTCAGTCAATCACACAGTCAGTCCTTCAGTCAGTATGTTACGGAACCGTTTTATATATATAGACTAGCTGAAAACCCATACTTCGCTACAGAGTACATTTAAATTAAATACAACGGTCAATGTATGAAATTAATGGCAAAAAATATATATATTTATAAAAATATCGTAAGGGATATTTTTATAGACAAAATAATGTAGTAGAAAATATTCAAATTAAATCTAATAGGAGTACTAAAGAATATAGTACAGTTTGAGGAACATTTCTTTTACTGTATTTTAATATTTTTTTGGATAATGTCCAATCGTCTGCCGCATTAGAAAGAAAAAAAATTCTTTTGTCAATTTATTCCGTTGCTATGCACATGACGCAAAATTAGTTTAAAGTATCACAAACAGAAAAGAAACCACGCGATCAGCATTTAATAAATTAAAATCTAAAAATGAATCTTTAAAAATTCACCAAAAATCAGAAAAGGGAGGTAAAGATTCGAAAAAGATTACATTTTAAAGACATTTTTAGGATCTTTCTGGTGATATAAATTTTATAACCCTCAGATTGTTATTTTAAAAGCACACTTTAAACAGTTACTAAAACAACTTAAAAATTTAATTTAAAAAAATCTATGAAGAATTTTTCAAAAATCTTTCTTATTGCACCCCTACACTATAAGAACAATCACCATGCAAAAATTCATCCCTTTAGGTCCAGCGGTTTGGTCTGTGCGTTATCTGTCAGTCAGTCAGTCAGTCAGTTACGGAATTGTTATATATATAGATATCTCTGTGTGTGTATACATACATACAAACATACATATATATATATATATATATATATATATATATATATATATATATATATATATATATATATATATATATATATATATATATATATATATATGTATGTATGTATGTATCACTGATAGCCGAAGAACAGTGGCTGATAACTGAACATGTTACGGGGTGGTTCCGTGTCATTGAAATTCTTCGAGAAACACAAGAAAAATTCGCCAAGTATTTGCCAGCTACAAAAACCTTACCCATAATCAGTGCGCGCTCCGTTAATGATGAACAATGTCAAACGAGGGGAGAGGTGAAAAAACGTGTGCCCAATCCATCCACATGGGATAACCATTAAAAGACGTCTTGGAAACGTGCCACCCTGCGGTGTCTGCTTGTTATCTCGCTTTTGTGGGAAAATGGGTTTTTTCTTCTTTTCGCTTTTACTACGGGAAAAATCATTTCTTTTCTGTGTGTTACCCTCAATTTATGCAAATGAATGTTTGCAAGGGCAATCTGGAACCCGTCGGATTCGCCCATCATTTGTTATCCGAGAATGAGCAAATATAAATTATTATAATTATTATTATTTTTTACATTAAGTTCTCCTGGGTAGCATCGCTATTGGATTTGCCCAGATGAATGTGAACTTGCTGAGAAAAATTTTCCAGTGATTTCTGGACTTGTATTGATATTACATCAAAGTAAATTCTCATGGTAATTTTACTTTTGACTTATATGGTAAAAGATCAGATTAATATTGTATTTAATATTGTTAAATTTCAAAATTATCTAACTTGTTTACATAAATCTGTTTTCAATAACATTATTGTAAATCAGCTAGTACGTATAAATAGGCTTTGTTCTAAATAAAATAGGAATAAGCATATTATAGACTTGTTAGTTGTGCTAAAACGTATTCATTACCCCGATAGTCTTTCCAAGCACATAATTGGTTGTTTTAGATTTAATGAATAGATTGTTCTGTTGGACTTAATTAGTAATAAAATATAATAAGTTTATTTTGTGAAAATCATAATTATAAAGTAACAATAATTAATAATATTAATATTCTTAAGTAATAATAATAATAATATTATTTTACTCTTAGTAATAATAATAATAATACATTATTAATTTTGGTTAATATGTCCTATAACAGTCTCCTTTGTAAGTATACATCTGTGTTTCCATTAACTCCATGGTTGCGAGGTTTGTGACGTCAGTCTCCTTACGGTTTCCTACTCTTAACTTCAACTTTGTCTAGCGATAGCCTTGGTATTCTTTGATTGAGCAACTTTTTTCATTTCTTCAGTTTCTTATGGATTTTTCGGTATCTAAGCATGTTTATTGGTTAGATCATACTTACCAGAAACAATCCATCGGTTTTTGGACAGTATCGGCACCACTGATGAAGAGATGCTGTCGAAAACCTTTTAATTACTTATCTTTTCATGTTTTTAGATTCTGGCTGCAAGTAGTAATAGAGCTTATGCTGGTTTTTCACTTTCAACTTTGTCTTATTTATATATATATGTATTGTATAAGAGTCCCTTGAAAATTCCGAAATTTGAAACTTTTGGCCCTGTTGGACTAACTTGATTTTCTTCGAAAATTCGCCAAAGAAAAAAGAAGCCAAATCTTTTGTGAGAGATATTTTTTCCGGCTCAGAACAGTTTCTTAATGGGAGCCAATGAATGGCTCCAGGTCGGATAAATATCCGAAACGATCAAATTCTGTAGGAACAAAATCAAATCCATCCCAAAATAATGGTTTCATATGGATATGTAGATAAAAATATTACAATTGAACCCATTCGACGAAACTTTTCATTTTAGTTCATACCTATTTGAAATTCTGATTTTAAATACATTGTTTTTCTACAACTTTTTTTCGAATATTTGAATTTTTACCTGCTTTATGAGACTGATTAAAATATTTGGGATATTTTGAAAATATTTAAGCTGTTTTACTAATTAGTTTATTTTTCACAAACACCTTATTCTACATGTTATAACACCTTATTTTTTATGTTAAAATAATCTTACGCTGTATAGCTGATAATTATATTGAACTTTGTTGTAGAATTTTCATATAAACAGGTGAAAAGTTATGACTTGCGAACAAAGGAGTTTTTCTAAATACTTCCTCCGTCCTATAATAATAGCAGCAGTTGATGAATTCAATTTGTCCCATATTAATAGTAGCGAAAGAAAATAAATATAGAACGCAACATTTATTATCAAAAAAAATAAATTAGATTAAACAAAAAATTAAAAATTTTTCTCCTAATTTTTATTACTATGTTTTTATTAACTCGCTTTCTTGTTTGTGTGTGTGTGTGTTTGTCCAGTCCAAATCTTGCAATCGATTTTTAACTAACTTCCCGACTACCTAGACGTTTGAAACTTTTAGAATAGCTCAGAACACGATGACAATGCATTTTTTAAATATTTTTAGTCATCTTTATGCAGATTTGAATTCAATTTCAGTTAATTTTGTTTTGTAGACTGGTGCAGCCATCTATCGGCAGGGACGGGAACGAAAACTTAAACGCAAGTTAACTTCCAATTAACTTCATTTTCTTTCAAGTTGATGGGTTAATTCATCAAAAAATTTAAAAAAAGAATCTATTGATACATAGAATTGCCAAGTTTATATGATTCAACAGAAAATTTAAAAACATGGTATATAAAAATTCTTTTTATCTTGTAATTATTATTTTGTGTGTTCATATAGTTTTTGGATTTTTCAATATTTTCGTTACTGCAGTTTAAACTTAAAGTCCGTAAACTTTCCGTCAGGAAGTACTTTTCACAGACAAAATTCTGCGCAATCTTTCTTATTCTTTTCTGTAAGAAATGGTTTCATGATGCTTGAAACTCGTTTTATGGATTTTCCTTTTTTCGAAATTCCGAATAATGTAGATATTGGAACTTTAATGGTGTGAGCTGCTGATCTTATGGTGCCTTTTTGCTAAGAAGAATATGTTTAATTTTTTCAAATTTTAACGTAGGATTACGTTCCTCAATAACGGTCCTACGGAGAGAAAAAATTGTCTTGCGTCGCGAGTTATAATTTTGGCAGCGCGCCAAACCCTGTAGCAGTAAACAGTTAAACAGAAAAGTACGAGAATGCGTCAAAAAAAAAAGAAAAGAGGTAATCAACGATAAGTAATCCTACGTTAATAACCCGCGGTAGTTTCGTTAGAAGAGACTACCTGAAACATTTATTTCCTCCATAATTTTTGCATTTATGTCGGCAGTTTTGTTGTTTCAAAGAATCAACAAGATTCACCCTGACAATTATTTTTGGAAGCACGTTTCCAAATTCTTGAAATGGTCATTCTGTTGCACTTAAATTGTTTTGCAGCTAATGTAATTGCACCTTTCTGCAACTTTTCATTTTTCTTTTCATGCATCAAAAGCTGGGCAATTGCAACTCGATCTGTACTTGAAAACTCCCTTTTTTTATCTTAAATTTATAATGGGTTCATATTGAACTGAAACAAAACAATTGATCAGCAGATGAAAGTAGAAAAATAGTTAAAATTTGTAATAATTAGGTTAAACGAAAAATTGAAACAATGTCAAAACAAATGGCATTGGATGTCAAAACAAATAGCATTAATTTAGATTGAAGGTGTCGCGATTTTACGCTATAAGGTAACTTACAGCTGTATTCGCCAGTACAGTGAAACCCCGATTTAACGTAACCCGTATTTAACGATTTCCCGCATATAACGTCATTTTTCATTAGTCCCAATTAATTCCATATACTTGTAATGTATAATTTTAAGCTAAATGTTTCGTTTTTTTCTTATTTACCCCGATTTAACGTCTTTCCTCATATAACGTCTTTTCTTTATGGTCCTTTCAATAACGTTAAATCGGGGTTTCACTGTAATTTCTGTTTAAATATTCACTTGCTACAATTATTATGCGACAGTATCTCTTTTGTAAAATGTCATTTTGGTGCCTTTTAAATTTTTTCGCCAATATCGCCAAGAGGCACAGAGTTTGGAATGTTCTTTAAAAAAAACTGAAGCCAGTTACAGTTTCGTAGCAACTCCTCCCTGCATAATGTCTCGTCCACCACGCTGTTAATTACCTACCGAACACTTTATCAAACGATCGTCGAGGTGGAAAAAAATATAATCTCGCAACATATTTCGGCGTTCAAGCTGTATTTGGAAACATGCCCGCGCCACGATGCCTTGCGGAGTCAGTTATCTCGCGTTTTAGCAAAAAATCCGATCTCTTTCATAGAAACAGAGCTCTTTTGAATTGCCGAAGGTTATTGTTCCAAACAATGACAATTTTATCAGTGTTTTAGTGCGTCAAATAATGCCTGTCAAGCTATGAGGGCTGCTAACAAGCACAACTATGTTACACTCCAAACTTTTTTTAAATTCTACACTTTGAAATAAATTTTTAACTAATTTATTACACGAATGGACTGCAAAAAATAATTTGTTTCTCTCAAACCAAACTTTCCCTTATATATATATATATATATATATATATATATATATATATGTATGTTTATTTGTATATATATATATATATATATATATATATATATATATATGTATATATATGTATGTATATTTATATATATATATATATATATATATATATATGTATATATGTATATATATGTATGTATATTTATATATATATATATATATATATATATATATATATATATATATATATATATATATATATATATATCTCCGATGCTCAGCTATGTAACTAGGCCGTATCTCTCTTTAACGCCCTCATTGCGCGCCATAACAAAGTGTTCGTACCATTGTTTCCCGGCACGTAATCGCCTCATCTCTGGACGGGGAAAAGGCATTCGAATTCGACCCCGGGCGTAAAATGGAATCCATTCTGCCACTTAACGTCGCCATTCGACTGCTGCAAACGGAACAACATCTGTAGCATTCGACATGCGCTCGTTCAGCAGTTTGGAAGATCTATTAAAAGTCCCTCCGCGAACATCCGAAATAAATTCAACCCACGCGGTTGCCGTGGAGACCGAGAGAAATATATCCCTCCGCGTGACCTTTCGTCTGGAACTACTTCCTTGCGCGCCGTGGCGGCGAACCAGAGAGCGCGTCGATCAGCCGCGAGTGAAGGGGTCGCGAGGAAACAGCTGGCAGCGTGTCGGATATTCCCGGAGATGCCTGTTTTTATAGGGACTCACCGCGATGCTTTCCCCGCTTTACAAATGGCTTGCCGTGACGATGCGGAGGAGAGAACCTCAGCAAAAACATGGTCTATGTCAAAACACACTTCTGTCGGAAAATTGAGTATAAGAGAAAAAAATGGCCTCTTTGAGCTGATAACGCAAAATGGAGCGACTCGTGAGTCGTGCCGTGATGCCAACATAGGAACAAAAGTTTCTTATTAAAATCATACGTAATTTCATTCTACTCTATACTATGAGCAGAATAGTCGAAAGGAAGTGTTTGCGATCTCGGGACAAAATTTTTGCACAATCCATACTTATCTCACTTTATATGAAAGTAAGAAGTTAATTGTCGCACACTGTACAAACGATATAATTTTATTCTCTTCATCTCAATTGTCCATATTAAATTTTAACGTCCTTTCCAAAATATTTAAACGTTCGGCGCGGAAATTTTGTCAGTCGTTGGCACCAGATGATTCCAGCCACTTAGTTAATATTGAAAAGCTTCTGGGTTGATATACTCTGAAATCCAAAATGTATATTTGAGTATATGCTTTCAAAGAAATATTACCACTAAGAAATGCGCATCATTCTTTAGTACACTGAAGTGACACTGAATTAGGGATACCTACCTAGTAACGAGTTGGGTCACCTCTGGCCTTGATAACGGCTGCCACACGACGAGGCATAGATTCAACAAGTTTCTGGAAACGTTCCACGGGAATGGCTTGCCAAATATTGGCTAAAGCTGTCCATAATTCAGTAAGGTTCTTTGGTGCTGTGTGATGGCCTTTAACGCCTTGTTCCAAAACATCCCAAAGATGCTCAATAGGATTTAAGTCTGGGCTTCTAGGTGGCCAATTCATGACAGAGAATTAAGAGGAATGCTCATCCAACCAGCCAGTAGCCAACCGGGACTTGTGAGAGGTACAGTTGTCTTGCTGGAAAACTCCATTACCGTGCGGATGACAGAACAGCATAAACGGATGGAGGTGATCACCCAGCAACTCTGCGTACCGAATTGCATTGAGGGAGGTTGGTACACGCACCAAAGATCCCAAACTGTGCCACGAAAAAACACCCCTGACCATGATTGAGCCACCATGCCCTTGTACAGTTCCAGCCAGGCATGCAGGATCCATGGCTTCATGAGCCTGACGACATATTCTCAGCCTCCCGTCGGCGTTAAGTAGTCGGAATCGAGACTCATCACTCCATGCTACTCGTTTCCAGTCCTTACACTCCAGTCTCTGTGCTCTCTTGCCCAGACAAGACGTGCAGCCCGATGGCGAGTATAGAGCAATGGTACTCTCGTAGGTCGACGGCTCCCGAAACCCATACGGTGAAGCGAGCGTTGCACAGTCCGTTTACTGACTGTACGACTGGCACCGTCATTAAACTGGGTGGTAATTTGAGCTAATGTTTGGCTTCGCTGGCTACGTACAATACGCCTGAACCGTCTCTCACCATGCACTGTCAAGGCTAATTGTCCTTTGCAGTTTGCCCGATCGCTAGTTTTTTTTTTCCACCATCCATGTATTCTTGGTATACTCTTGACACTGTCGACCTTGAAAATCCTAGCTGTCTGACGATTTCGGAAATTGAATGGCCTATGCGTCGCGCACCTACGATTTGTCCGCGATCGAAGGCGTCTAAATCAGGCAGTTTACCCATACTGGCAATTCCAACAACTAATTCCGAACAACCACAGTACGCGCTATATATGCAGTTACCACAGCGCCCTCACTTGCGCATACATGATGCGCAGCGCTACACAATTTGCATAGGCTTTGCTATCCCTAATTCAGTGGCACTTCAGTGTATATAAACATCGGGGAATCGTTCCATTTTTCCGTACTTTTGTCAAACGTGATAGTCTCGTTTCCCTGAGGGTTGTACGTTAATGTATAAATTTCCATTTCCTTGTCATATTATAATGTATGTATGTATGTATGTGGGTATGTGCATGCGTGTTTATATATATATATACAGGGTGTCCATAATTAAAGTCCCACATTCAAAAGACTGCAAAAAAAGAACCACTGATCAGAATGACTGCAAATTGAACTGAATATACTGAAAGAAGGGGGAAACGATTGGCATAATAAAAAAGTTCCAAAATGTATCAATAGATGGCAATGTAAACAGTTGGAACTCTTTTTTATTATGTCAAATCGTTTCCCCCTTTTTCCAGTATATTCAGTTCAAATTTGAAGTCATTCTGAGCAGTGGTTCTTTTTTTGCAGCCGTTTGAAAGTGGGAATTTAATTATGGACACCCTGTATATATATATATATATATATATATATATGTGTGTGTGTGTGTGTGTGTGTTTGTGTGTGTGTGTATGTGTTTGTGTCGTCATATTATAATGTATGTGTGTATGTATGTGCGTATGTGCATCCGTGTTTATATATATATATATATATATATATATATATATATATATATATATATATATATATATATATACAGGGTCATCGACGAAAGAGGTCAAATATGATTATATTAAATGTGTCAAAAGTTTAGACACATTTAATATAATCATATTTAATGAAATAATTACAATATATACAATTCTTTCGTTGTGTAATGTACAGATTTTAATAGAATTTCACCTCAATAAGTTACAATATGAGCACCGTTGGTTGCTCTACACGTATCAAGTCGATAATCAATCTCTAAACAGGTGTTACGGAGCATGTCTGGAGTCACTGTGGCAATTGCATCGACAATTCTCTCCCGTAAATGTGTCGAGTCCCGCACCTTTAGACTGTAAACAATGTTCGTGACGTAACCCCTGATCTGTACTCCGCTAACCACAACACACATTGAGCTTTCTCCTGAACGGTCGACATTGCACTGACGGAAAGCCGAACGAAGACCCCCTTCCTCCTCGCATCGCTTCTGCGCAACGGTCCGTGTCACGGTTGCGTACCAGTTACATTTAGAAATATTCGACACTTGCCAAGTTGTTTGAAAAGAATATCTTTACGCTTTCTCAATTTCTTTTAGAATTATGAGCTTTCGAAATGTATCCAAACTTTCTCGATGACCCTGTATATATATATATAATATTAAAAACTAGTAATTTCTTAATTCATCACTATTAACATTTAAAAACTATTAATTCCTCACTTTACTATTCCAAATTACAAACCCTTTTAAATTCCTTGAAACAGGTAATTCCCTTTGGGCATTCGCGTTAAATTCCATTATTACATTCCATTATTCGCGTTAAATTCCATTATCGTTCAGCCTTAGGCAAAATCATTTAAGATGGCTGAATTTTTTAACTA
Organism: Dolomedes plantarius; assembly: GCA_907164885.2. NCBI lineage: Eukaryota > Metazoa > Arthropoda > Arachnida > Araneae > Dolomedidae > Dolomedes > Dolomedes plantarius. The sequence goes on from OU015490.1 coordinate 28,401,458, forward strand.
AAGAGAAATTGCGTGGCGTCACTACGAGATTAAATCAGTTCTGCGCATCAACAATAACTTTAAACCAATCAACCATTAAGACACACCCTACTGTCACGTGATGAGATGAACCTTTAAAACTATCTGGTGTCTAAAATTAGACACACTCTGTAAAAATCGGTTTGTCATATAATCCCGGGCGGACGACTTGGAAAAACTTAATAAAATGCTTTAGATTCAATTACGTATCTGTGGTTCCTGTGTCTGCGTTGGGAGTCTTTGCGGGAAAATGCTCGGTTAGTCATCATGTGGTCGACGACGTCATCCACTCTGCCCTATTATTTTTCCTCCACGTCGCCAATATTACATATATATATATATATATATATATATATATATATATATATATTTATTTATTTATTATCACGTCATTATAAAATCCAGTTCTTAGTTGCTAGTCCGGAAAAATGCAGTCGGGGCCGTACTCCAGTAATTCTCTTTGGTGATGCATATATATATATATATATATATATATATATATATATATATATATATATATACACTCAAGAGCCAAAACATTATGACCACCTGTCAATAACGAGTTGGCCCACCTTTGGCGCGCAACACAGATTAAACCCGCCTTGGCATGGATGCCACAAGTCCTTGGTAGATGGCCGGAGACAGATTGTACCAGATGTTTAAGCAACGGTCACGCAAATCCGAGATATTGCGAATTGGTGGTCTTTGAACTCTGAGCTGCCGTCCCATGACATCCCAAATGTGTTCTATCGGATTGAGATCCGGTGAGTTAGGCGGCCAGGACATTAACTGGAATTCAGCATCATGTTCCTGGAACCACTCCAACACAATTTTAGCCTTGAGACACGGGGCGTTGTCCTGTTGGAACATTCCATTTCCAGCTGGAAAAACAGAAGCCATGTAAGGGTGCAACTGGTCCGCAATGATGTTCAGATACCCTGTAGCATTCATGGTCTGCTCTACCACAACCACGGGTCCCAGAGACGCCCAAGAGAACGTCCCCCAAACCAAAATACCGCCACCACCGCCCTGTGTATGACCTACTGTACATTGAGGGAGCAACAGTTCGCCTGGAAGACGGCGTATCCTGACACGGCCATCGCCGTGATGAATGACAAACCGTGATTCATCTGACCAGGCAACTCTTTCCCACTGATCCATGGACAAGTCGCGATGTTCCCGGGCCCAGCGCAGGCGCAGTTTGCGATGACGCTTGGTCAGCAAAGGCACACGAGTGGGACGTGTGCTGCGTAGCCCCATATCCAACAGTGTCCGCTGAACAGTGTGCTGCGATATTATTCTACTTGGCCCTGCATTGTATTAGGCTGTCAGCTGAGCCACTGTTTGGATCCGGTTTTGCTTTACCATGAGAGACAGTCTCCGACGACCTTTTTCTTTGATAGCGTGTGGACGTCCAACACCATGTCGTCTACTGCTGGTTTCACCGTCATTCATCCACTTTGCATAAGTACTAACAACTGTAGGTCGCGAACAACCCACGACCCGTGCAGTTTCGGAAATACTTGTTCCGAGCCTTCGAGCCATTTTAATCTGCCCTCTATCAAAGTCGCTTAGATCCGCAGCCTTTCCCATAACACACAGAAGAAAGTGAAAGAATGATTCTTCAGACTCTCCAGCAGCAGTTAAATACCACTTCCACCTGATCACGTGCCTTCGATGTCATCCAGGCGAATTCATTGCAAAATGTAGGGGTGGTCATAATGTTTTGGCTCTTGAGTATATATATATATATATATATATATATATATATATATATATACACTCACACATATATATATATATATATATACATTTATATATATATACACATATATATATACATATATATATATATACACACATATATATATATTACCCTACAATAATGGACCGGACTGCAAGATGTGATTGTGTAAGGGAAAGGATACATGCGTTAATAGGGGGATGGCAATTACACTAGCAGCCCTTCTGGGCATACTTTCAAAAAGGTTTTGATACACAGCTATGGGTATTAGTGTCCATTCCTGCTGCAAGAATGTCGCCAGCTTAGCTGTAGATTTCGGACGTGGTTCCCCGGTCCGTAAGCATCGCTGTAAGTCGTCCCACAACTGATCTACGGGGTTTAGGTCGGGACTCTGAGCTGGCCAGTGAAGACGTTTTACATCTATATCTCGATACCACTGCTTGACAGATGCTGGAAGATGACACGGAGCGTTGTCGTCCTGGAAGTAACATTCGTCCATTCCGTAAAAGTGAAAGAGCGTAGGAAGAACCTGATAGCCCAAAATGTCCATGTCGGCGTTGGCATTCAGTTTAGCAGGAACAACTTGCAAAGGTCCCAGGTCATACCACGAAAAAAAAACCCCAAACAAGTACACCACCACCACCGAACTCGAGAGTTGGAACGATGCACTCGGGTAACAGACGTTCGCCTGGTCCCTTGTGATATACAAGATATGCATTTCATCCGTCATTTTGTACATAAAAGTCTGAAAAGCTCACATGGATGGAATATTTAATAACAGTTTTGTGCAGAGACACTTAAATTAATATATATATATATATATATATATATATATATATATATATATATATATATATATATACATATATATATATATATATATATATTTATATATATATATATATATATATACATATATATATATATATATATAAAATATATATATTTATTTATTTATAATGTGTGTATATATATAATTATGTATGTATGTATGTTTATATATATATATATATATATATATATATACTAGTAGGTAACCCGCCATTTTGACGTCATAATGGAAAAAGTATATGAAAGTTAAAAAATATCCTGAATTATCTAAAATATTGCATTTAATTTAATTTAATTGTAAAAGCAATCCCTTTCATTATTTTTTATTTATTTAGTTTTTCATGGGATTGGAGTAGTAGACTGCCATCCAACCCGTCATTTTGACGTCATAATACTAAAAATGACGTCATAATGAAAAATTTATATGAAAGTTAAAAACATTTTTTACAGTTCACTACGCGATTCATTCACATTCAAGTTTGTTGTTTACTTTCAGAATTCATCGCAAAAGTAAACAGATTTTTAAAAACTGTTAAATATACAGCTAAAAACATCCAATTTTTTTTAGTTCTGAATGTTTTATAGAAAAATAGGCTGAACAAACCTGATTTGATGGAGAAGATATTTGTTTTTAGGTAAGAAAAAATTCTGATCCAAATCTGAAATTGAAATTAAGCCTATCCGGCGGTTTGTTTACTGAGGGCTTCAATTGAAAGATGAGTACAGCCCGGAAGTGTCATACAGAGACAACGGCTATTATATATAGGATATATATATATATATATATATATATATATATATTGATATTGGTTTGATATTCATCTAAACGGGATATCTTTACGAAAGGCACCATTATCTGATTACTTTCGCCAGATTCTGTGTATTTTGCATAATCAAACAAATAAACGCAACATTTTACTAGATTATTCCTTTCTGAAGGACATAGGAACAACAAAATATTTTCCAACACTATTTTACCATCATTCCATGGAATGAAAGCCGTCACATACACTTGTTCGCGCATGCGCGGTCGACAATTCCTCCGCTTATGGCTACTGCCTTCCTTTGTGTGATTTATAAAGTTTTATGAAGGAGGTCCTCTCTCTACGGAACATTACGCTCTCCCTTATTAATCAGGTGAGGGAGGACTCTTGCGCTGGGCATTGGGTCCTCAGTATAATGGGCGATCGGAACCGTAACTGTTAGCTCCTTTCCGCTGATGGGAGACCTGGGTCATTTGTAAAGCAGCAAATAGAGATTTTTTACGTTCTATCCTACATTCGATACATTGCTGCAGACATTGAATAAACAATAATTTCTCTCTTTTAATTTTATGCAAATAATTTTTGAAGGAACCGCTCTCTCTCTCTCTTTATATATATATATATATATATATATATATATATATATATATATATATATATATATATATATATATATATATATATATATTCTATATATAATAGCCGTTGTCTCTGTATGACACTTCCGGGCTGTACTCATCTTTCAATTGAAGCCCTCAGTAAACAAACCGCCGGATAGGCTTAATTTCAATTTCAGATTTGGATCAGAATTTTTTCTTACCTAAAAACAAATATCTTCTCCATCAAATCACGTTTGTTCAGCCTATTTTTCTATAAAACATTCAGAACTAAAAAAAATTGGATGTTTTTAGCTGTATATTTAACAGTTTTTAAAAATCTGTTTACTTTTGCGATGAATTCTGAAAGTAAACAACAAACTTGAATGTGAATGAATCGCGTAGTGAACTGTAAAAAATGTTTTTAACTTTCATATAAATTTTTCATTATGACGTCATTTTTAGTATTATGACGTCAAAATGACGGGTTGGATGGCAGTCTACTACTCCAATCCCATGAAAAACTAAATAAATAAAAAAATAATGAAAGGGATTGCTTTTACAATTAAATTAAATTAAATGCAATATTTTAGATAATTCAGGATATTTTTTAACTTTCATATACTTTTTCCATTATGACGTCAAAATGGCGGGTTACCTACTAGTATATATATATATATATATATATATATATATATATATATATATATATATATATATATATATGACGACCCTAAATTCTTGTACACCCTCTTAATTCGTTCCCTTCTTAATACTTATTCTAAATCTATGCAGTCAGTACAATCGCAGGCCTGTGGAATTAAAGACAATTAGTTTACATCTAAATCCTTTATTCAATAACTATTAATTAACCCGATTCAATCCGACCATTGTTCCCAACTCTCACCTCTGACGCGCGATCCGCTTAATTCGAAATCCAAAGACTCTATGCTAAAAACTTTGTTAAAACTTGGGCGCATAACTTTCGCGTATGCCCTGTGATGTCTGTAGAAAATTCGAGACGCTTCCATATTATGTAATAGTTTCACTCCTCTCAGCCCGTGCCTGCTCTAAAAATAGATTCGTTCGCTCGACCGCAGACGCGAGTCAAGGTTATATCTCTCAAAAAAGGGTATTCCCCTAAAAATTACGGCGCGCTCGTTCTCTGCTCTGTGAACATAGTGCCGAATTACGCAACGGAAATAAATTAATCCCGAAGTCCCCTTTAAATTTAAAATAATTATTCTTTCGACAGTTAATTCTTTACATATATATATATATATATATATATATATATATATATATATATATAAACAGGTTTAGACTTCACCTTCATTTTTTTCCTAGTTCTGTTTTATAAAGATATATGAAGTTTATAATTTGCGATGTTTTAATATAGATCTTATAATTTTAAAATCATGCTGTTTTCGAATTTAAATTTTTGTCGATTTTTACATAAATAATGTACAAATACATATTAATATTTACCTAGGTATTTTCAGTTACTTGAAATTTGGCAAAACAACAAGTTTCGATAGTAAGGAAGATATTTTTTTTATTGATATTATGTAAAGTAAATATGTGCGCAAAATCTGCAGTTCATTGATTTTTGAAATTTGCTTATTCTCTTTTCCTATTCTTTTGTTAACATTTTCCTAATGTTATGTAATAAAAAAATTATATATATATATATATATATATATATATAGAGAGAGAGAGAGAGAGAGAGATGACAACAATCGGACGTAGCTGCAGAATAATTGTAAAGAAGTCCACTGTACGGGCGAAATATATAAAAATGAAGACTCAAGGATCACAGACACCCCATATCGATGTTTTGACGTTTATTTAAACAAAAATTGTCCACTCCGGTCCGCCAATTCGACTTATTCCTTCCAGCGGTAAAAAAAAAAAAACGCGTCCTATATCTCTCTCAGAAATCAAAGTGGTGTGTTTACTTGTTAAACCCCAAAAGCGAAGAACCCCGTGATAGCATCTGACCCCGTTATAGTATCTGCCGATGATTGTGGTGGTCCAAGCGCGTGGCGGCAATTAAGTATCGATGACTTCAGGAGCGTGTGTTGAATATGTCAGACCACGTGATCTCCACTGCAGGCTACTAATAATAAATCTTGGGGCAGCTAGATGCGACTGTCCTTGAACCCCTGCTTTTCGAAAAAAACAACACTTCCGGAATGCTGAGCTCAGTATAGTCGTGTTAGTGAACCATTCATTAAAAAAAAACCCTGAATGTCTGAAAATTTCTAGAAGTTCTCGAATGGTTTTAATTCCGTTAATTCGGCTAATTAATTCGGTTTCCTTTAGATTTGACATATATATATATATATATATATATATATATATATATATATATATATATATATAATCAATAGAAATCTACATATTAAATGACCTTTAGAGTTGAAAAAATAACGTAAGGAACTTCGTTCCTGACGGGGGTGCCCCGACCGCACAATTTTTTTTTTGCTTATTAGGTTTACATTAATAAAGGTTCATCGAAAAGGGTGTCCGTTGTGCACACTGGAAACAACAATTGACCGATCGGATTTATCCCCCGTCATGGTGACCTTGACTGCGCCGACGCTATGATGTCGCATGGGTTTCGACATTGGATAGGAAGGGACGGTATAATTTTTTGGCCACCAAGAAACCCCGATTTGATCCGTCTAGACTTTTTTTTTCTATAGAGCTACCTGAAAAACATTGTGTAAGCTGAGAAAATCCGGGACCTACGCCATTTTCTGGACACAGCTGCAACAGTGACTGTGACTCCTGCTATGGTCGCCACTTGGATGGAGATCGACTGTCTCCAAGGTGTTGGGTGCTCGTATCGAAACCTACTAGGCAATGTCTAAAACTTGATTTGTCTCTGTATCTTTTTAGAGAGAAAATAAACACCATGAGTTATATTATATGGTTCTTCATTTCACGTTGAAATCACGGACACCTTTATCGATGACCCTGTATTTTACGTATCACTCGATTAATTTCCAATAGCAATGAGCTGGATCAGTTGAAAACAGGTTGGCGATAAGTTGGATCATTTGGCGATCAATTGGAAACGAGTTGGCGATATGATGGCAATAAGTTGGCGATAATTTGGATCATTTGGCGATCAATTGGAAACGAGTTGGCAAGATGATGGCAATAAGTTGGCGATTAGTTGGCGCGAGGTTGTTAAAGCATAAGGAGCAAACTTACAAGACAAACAGTGCAGCCGTCACAAACCACGGAGATCAACATCGGTAAAGTCGCAGCCAAAAGGGAAGTCAATACTGAGTGTTGAATTTTTAGGACTTACCTGAAAACAAAGCGAAAACAATCATTAAAAAAAGGATATCTGCAGCACATGCAAAATTTCACAATATTAAACACTAAAAAGTCTTCCGTATTTAAAACACAACACTGTGAAATAACTAAAAGAATACGCAAAACGACCTCGGGGATCTTCAATCTCATGTTAAGCTATGGGGGAAATTTTCCCTCCGGAATTTTGTAATCACACAACAGCAAAAGTATATTTTTGAGCTCTTTTTCTGGCATATGAAGGTAGACGTTCACAACTAAAAGGGAACAACTTTAAAAATTTTGTTTTTGTCAAAAGTAAATAATTTACGAGACGTTTCATTATGATTGTCTGAGGCTAAAATTTTTTAAAATTGCTACCAGGCTTTTATTAACTCGCTATCTTGTTTGTTTGTTTGTGCATGTGTGTTTGTCCAGTACAAATCTTGCAATCGATTTTTAACTAACTTCCCGACAAGCTAGACATTTGAAACTTTTAGAATAGCTCAGAACACGATGACAATGCATTTTTAAAATACTTTTAGCCATCTTTAAGCAGGATTGAATTCATTTTCAGTTAATTTTGTTTTGTAGACTGGTGCAGTCATCTATCGGCCGGGACGGGAACGAAAAGTTAAACGCAAGTTAACATCCAATTAACTTCATTTTCTTTCAAGTTGTTGAGATAATTCATCAAAAAAATTTTTAAAAAGTATTTATTAATAGATAGATTTGTCAAGTTTATATGATTCAACAGAAAATTTAAAAACATGGTATACAAAAAGTTCTTTTTATCTTGTAATTATTTTAATTAATAAAACAAAACGATTTCTGAAAAAGCAGTTAAGGGTCTACTCCCAAAAGCAAGGAACAGATACATTATCTAGTGTTTTAGGACAGAAAACTAAAGAAGAGCATTTCCCATAGCTTAACATGGGGAACTTAAGTTTACGAGGTCAGCCGAAACGAAGCCCTAAGTGTGCCGTTTCAGGTTATGCCGTTGCTCGGTCTTTACAATATGGCAGTACTATACAAACTATTTAACACCTTGCTAATTCTAAATAACGTGCATTAATAATGATTACTTTAGCCATAAATTTAAGATTCTACTCCGGAGAAAAACTACTAATCAGTACTCTTTAGTCACCTTTCTGTAAGTTAGATGGTTCCGAGCAGTAAATTATGCAAGACCAGTGAAATTTCTATTAAAAAAATTAATACAATTTTTTGTGCAACATACCGAGTTCCTCATACCGTTGTACAACATACTGTTCTCCACCCTACTCTTCTTTTAAGCTACCATTTATTCCATTTACAAATCTAACATATGTAATGCAATCTACCGGTAAAAAATGTAACTAAAAAGTACGATATTTCAACCAAATAATATTTTTTTCCTGTTTTTAGGTCTGTTCTTCCACGAATGGAGGGGGGGGGGGTTATCTTGCGGTCGAAACATCCCCTAAATTCGAAATTGAAAATGTTTAACGGAGTACGAGATTGAATATATTGTTCTTACGTTCACCTACTTTTTTATGAAGATTTATCTTTTTCAAATGCGTCTTCATTCAAAAATCATATATATATATATATATATATATATATATATATATATATATATATAGATATATATATATATATATATATATATATATATATATATATATATATATATACATATATATATATATATATATATATATATATACATATACATATATTTATATATATATATATATATACACACATACATACATATATTTATATATACATATATATACACATATATATATACATATATATATATATATATATATATATATATATATATATATATATATATATATATACATACATATTTATATATATATGTATTTATTTATACATATATTTATATATATATATATATATATATACTTGACAATTTGAATTTTTTTTTTAACTTTAAAAACTTTTGTCTGTTTAATTGTTGTTTAACACATTTATCATTCGTGTATCTGTGGTATAATAACAGTGTATAACATTTTTTACAGTTTATAAATATTTATACTTTATTAATTTAATCTTTATTTGTGTCAGTTTAGTATATATATATATATATGGTATGTTATGAGCTCAGAAAATGTGCAATCACTTTCTTCTCACTGATATTTTTACCCAGAGCACTTAATTGATCACATAAATCTTCTTACAAAATTGATGAATTATAAATTTCCGTGTCACAGTCAACAAATACACGAATAATATATATATATATATATATATATATATATATATATATATATATATATATATATATATATATATATATATATATATATATATATACATATATATATATATATATATATATATATACATATATATATATATATATATTATATATATATTATATATATATATACATATATATATATATATATATATATATATATATATATATATATATATATATATATATATATATATATATATATATATATATATAACACAGAGAAACGCACCCTGAAAGAAATACGAGGCCCATTAAAAAACTCTAGTGCAGCTATTCCCGAAATCCTTTCCACCTTCTTCAACCATTACACACAGGTCGTAATTAATTCCACATTTCGTAGCTGCGAGCCGCGAAAAACCTGTGAAAGTTTAATCATCCGTGTCGTATTTCACCCCCACCCCTCTCCAACCCCCAACGCCAAAAGCACACACTCGTCCCAAAATTATCGAGACACAGAGAAGCTGCATGAATTATTCATAAAAGTTTGATGAATAACAACCCATAGACACGATACCGCCTAATCACTCGCGGAATGTGTCTCCGATACCATTTGCATCTTAGATGGTCGCCATGGATACTGAGTTCGGAGAGCGGCCATTGTCGGGGCATTATTTGCCCGAACGAGCTAAGTGTTGCAGCTAATTTGGGAATAAAAGGAAGAGAGTTGCAGTGAAGAAGGCAGCGGTAATCCCCCGATGTGTCTCTCGTCTGTACGGTTGACAGTTAATTATGCTTCCACGAAATATTTAAGACATATATCGCAATCTACGTGGGTAGTAAACTATTTCCTGAAGTTCCGGTGAAATCGAAGAACGGGTCAATTTAATTGCGGTATTTTAAAGGAATATCGGTATTAATTATCGTTAAAATATCGATACAGTGGAACCTGCATATTATCGAATTCTTTGAGAAATCGAAATTTTGCATTCCTATTGAACCTGCCTAACACTCCCATGTTATTTTTACCTCTACATATCGAGGGACTGGTCAGGAATACCTCGATATTTCGAATCTCACCTGTATATATCGAAGTTTGTCACAAATCACCTCGATAATTCGATACTATACATACATATATATATATGTATATATATATATATATATATATATATATATATATATATATATATATATATATATATATATATATATATATATATATATATATGTATATATATATATATATATATATATATATATATATATATATATATATATATATATATATATATATATATATAGTGGTACCTCGACTTACGAGTTTTTCGAGATACGAGCATTCTCTCGGTAGATTTTTTGCTTCGAGTTACGAGCTAAAATTCGGGTTAAGAGCAAGCTTCGAATATCCCACCGCTAGTTTGAGCAGCGAATGCCATGATACGTGCTCATCAAATGCGTACACAAGAAGCATACAATATTTACAACCTGTATGCACAATTATTATATTGTATATATATTATTCTGAGACTACTATCCAGTCTTAAACCGAGAGATATATACTCAACAATTACCACCCAGGACGGCTTGCTCTGCCCAATCTTGAGTCACCTTCTGAAACCGAACAGCGCCCAACCTCTCTCGCAGAGAGATAGCTTCAATTCCCTCCCCCACACTGGAACTCCCCATGGGGTCTAGGGGATGGGATGTCCCTGGTCCTAGGATCACAAGATCTCCCCTTTCTACGGATTCTGAGAAAACGTTCTTGGGATTCTCAAAAAGAAAAATCTGGACATTACAGCCACAGTGAACGATGCAACAATCGCCCAGCTTCACTTTGAGATAGTAGCTGGTAATAAAAGAGAAAGGGAGGAAAGCGGGACGAAAAGGTCAAAAATCAACGAATAAGATTTAATTTTTCAGTTCAGCCTTTCTCCTCCTTTTCCATCAGCATCTTCAAGTCTGATCTCCAACGTATATGTTGTACATTACACTTAATAAAACAAGTTTATTGCAGTACGTTCTATTGTATAGCGTTTTTAAACAATGTTCGTCGTTTATAAGCACATTTTTCTTATTTAAAAACATGTAACAAAACATTGCGGTGTTTAGGGGGAGTCCGGAACGAATTAATGGCATCTCCATTCATTTCAATGGGTAAAATTGATTCGAGATACGAGTATTTCGATTTACGAGCTCCGTCATGGAACGAATTAAACTCGTACGTCGAGGTACCACTGTATGTATATATATATATATATATATATATATATATATATATATATATATATATATATATATATATATATATATATATGTATATATATATATATATATATAATATATATATATATATATATATATATATATATATATATATATATATATATATATATATATATAATATATATATATATATATATATATAGATATATACATATACATATGTATATATATGTATATATATATATATATATATATATATATATATATATATATATATATATATATATATATATATATATATATACATATGTATACGTATATATGTGTATATATATACATATATATATATATATATATATATATATATATACCAGGCTGGTATTTCAAAAATACCAGCGTGGAAAAGCCACCATTTGCTACTCTTATTCAAAACTGTTTGAGAATTTTGTTAGATAGGCTTTAATATTTGGCGAATTACTTCTTCGTTTGACGATAAATAATTTAAGGGTACTCGGATGGTACCGGTTGATTTAGGGTGGCTAATAAGTGAGGAGCGGAGTGACCAGTGCCACATACTGCGATGGTCTGTCCCGAAAACGTTAGCAGCCAACTTTTCTCTCCTAACACTTTAAAAGAAAAGAGAAATTTTCGAAGAAATTGGGGAATTAAAATGAATTTCTTCCCAAACTCTATAGAGTTATAGAAATGGTATATTTTGACAGCACGAATTATTCAGCACTTTTATGTTTTTACTTTTCACTTTTTACTTTTTAAGTTTCATCCATCTAAAAGGATATTATTGCGTTAAAGATATATAAGTCTACTAGCTGAAAACCCGCACTTAGCTACGGAGTACATTCAAATTAAATACAACGGTCAATGTATGCAATTAATGCCAAATAAATAATAAATAAATATATATATATATAATAAATTCAACGATCAATGTATACAATTGATGTAAAAAAATTATATATATTTATAAAAATATCGTAAGGGATATTTTTATAGGCAAAATAATGTAGAAGAAAATATTGAAGTTAAATCTAATAGAACATACTAAAGAATATACTACAGTTAATATTGTACAGTTCGAGGAACATTTCTTTAACTGTATGTTAATATTTTTTTGGATAATGTCCAATCATCTGCTACATTAGCAAGAAAAAAAATTGTTTATTTCGTTGTTATGCACGCGAGGATAAATTAATTTTAAGTACCAGAAAAAGAAATCACGTGTTCAGCATTTAATAAATTAAATTCTAAAATTTAATATTTAAAAATTCACCAAAAATTAGAAAATGGAGGTAAAGATTCGAAAATGATTTCATTTTAGAGACATTTTTATGATCTTTCTCATGATATAAATTTTATAAACCTCAAATTATTATTTTAAGTGCAAACTTTAAAAAAGTTGCTAAAACAGCTTAAAAATTTAATTTTAAAAAATCTAAGAAGATTTTTTCAAAAATCTTTCTTAGTGCACCCCTATACTATAAGAAGAATCGCTATTCAAAATTTCAGCCCCCTTAGGTCCGGCGGTTTGGTTTGTGCGTTATCTGTCAGTCAATCAGTCAGTCAGTCAGTCAGTCAGTTACGGAACTGTTTTATATATATAGATTATATACTGGGTTTAAATCCGAGTATGTAAACGTTTTTCCCGAATAATTTAAAATTTAAAATATTATTCAAGTCTGTTTTGAAAATTAAAATTACACATATGTAAAAAATTTATTACTCTATTACACGTTACATTGTTTTTAGAAGAAAAATCTTTTAAGTCAAGTAAAAGAGTCAAGTTAAGTCAATAAGTGAAAAGCAATTCTCCATAGATTAACATTGAGCTGAATAAATCCAATAGAGTGGCTATCCAGCGTCTTTAATGGTTATAGTTCCAGTTAGCTACCATTTGGCGATCTCTTATGTTGGCACATATATTTACTTGGCGACCGCAAATGAAAATACGCTCCCACTCAAAACTAAAATGAAATTCAAAGTCTTCTAGATTCGACGAACAGTTGCAGCAACGAGGGATAAAAATGGGAGCGCTGGAAGGACAGCCGTGATGATATTTCAGAGTCAATTCCTCATTATGTTTAGACTAAATCCTTTTGAATTTTATTGCCGCCGTCTGCAGGCTGATGGATTCGCATGAAAGGCAAATTGCTTTCAGAAACGAAACAGGAATTTCGAGTATTTTTGAAGAACATTAGAAAAATCGTAATCGCTAAAATCAAAAGTATTCTTTGCATAGAAACTTCTATAAAATAATAACAGTAACAATAAAGAGAAATAATTAATGCTAATTCTAGAATTTCTAGTATTGCGAATAAAAACAATGCATAAAATCTTCCTTAACTATGAGTAACGGGTTACAGGTGGTCATCTATAACTTCCGAACTCTGAGGGAGGGAGGGGGGTTTGTTTGTAATTTGTCTGTACTTCGTCACATCAAAACCGGCGTATGCTATTTTTATAGCCCTGATATATGATTACAGCCAGTTTTGTCAAAATCGGGTTACAAACTTTCACATTATAGACATTTCAAAAAATTTTATTTTGCCGCATAGTTCCTATCAACTTGTCAGTGCCATTTTGGTGCCATCTGTCTGTTTAAAAAGGAATCATCAATTGATATTTTCAGAAACATAGCATTCACTCGCCATTGCAGCATATTTAAAGTTTAAAATTAAAAATGATTACAAGATAAAAAGAACTTTTTATATACCATTATTTTAAATTTTCTGTTGAATCATATAAAATTGACAATTCTATGTATTAATAGATACTTTTTAAAATTTTTTTTGATGAATTATCCCATCTACTTGAAATAAAATGAAGTTAATTGGAAGTTAACTTGCGTTTAACTTTTCGTTCCCGTCCCGGCCAATAGGTGGCTGCACCAGTCTACAAAACAAAATTAAATGAAAATGATTTCAATGCTGCTTAAAGATGGCTAAAAGTATTAAAATAATGCATTGTCATCTTGTTCTGAGCTATTCAAAAAGTTTCAAACGTCTAGCTAGTCGGGAAGTTAGTTATAAATCGATTGCAAGATTTGTACGGGACAAACACACATACAAACAAACAAACAAGAAAGCGAGTTAATAAAAACATGGTAAAAATACTATTTATAAAAGAAAAT
>OU015490.1:28418799-28426299 GCA_907164885.2 Dolomedes plantarius
ATATATATATATATATATATATATATATATATATATATATATATAACATACAAAACAAAAAACTTTTTTTTAATTTCGAAATTCTTTTCATTTTCCTTTAAAATTATTTGGGCGTAAGCAAACTAATTTCATTTTCTTTTTAAGAACAAAGGATTTGAGCTTAACCTGAAAGCAATAGTAGGTAATCAACATATCATCCCTTAACCCCCAGTCTTGTGGGCGCCAAATCGTATATAACAGGCCACGGGACTCTACCCAGAGAACTGTCCTGGGGACCTCTGTCCAATCAATGCAAAGTGCAAGGGTCATGTGATAACGACCTCATCAATTTTCTAAAAGGCAGATGAAAGTTTTGTCTGTGGCTTTTGTCTCTCCGCTACGTTACTTCTCCGAGTGTCTCTCGCGTCTCTCTGTCCCTTGTCCGCGGACTGCTTCCGACAACTCTACAACGTAAACTCTGTATTCTTAAGCCCCGGCGGAAGATTCGGTGGCTGGTTTATTTAGGTCTATGTCGCCAGTGTCCATTTGTGTCAAGTACGTTTTGTAGTGTGCATCTCTTCCATGTCGCCGCCCTGAAGTTTAATTCCAGAGAATATCGTAGTTCAACTGTTTAAGTATGGACTATGTTTTCATCGAGTGTCTATCCGTGTTGTCCACTCCGGCCATTTCTACCAATAAGTGATATACCCTGTTTAACTTCATTGCTTGTGGCATTCCCCCTCGTATGACAGCAGTGTTCCGGAATCCGGGGTGTGTGTGTGTGGGGGGGCGGATGCTACACACACACACACACACACACACACATATATATATATACACTCATGGACAAAAAAATTAGCGCACCAAGAAGGAGTCGTCAAAATGAAACGAAATTTTACATACGTAATGACTACTTTGATATAAGTAAATGATAAGAAAATCAAAGAAAAAGGATAATTTATTTCAGAGAAAAAGGCAAAAGAACGGAGGAGTTAATACTCCGTTGGACCCCCTCTAACGCGAATGCACGTTGCGATACGATCGGGCATTGAGTCATACAAGTTCTGTATGATGTCTTGAGACATTTCGTTCCATATTTGCTGTAACCTGGCCTCTAGTTCGTTCAAACTCGTGGGATGCCCAACTCGTCGTCCCAAATGATCCCAGATATGCTCGATTGGAGACAAATCTGGGGATCGGGCAGGCCAAGGAAGGGTAGTAACAGTGCGGAGACAGTCTTGTGACACCCTTGCCGTATGAGGCCGAGCATTGTCTTGTTGAAAAATGGCTCCTGGGAGCCGTTGCATGAGTGGCAACACTTGTGGTTGCAGGATTTCATGAACACACCGCTGGGATGTCATGGTGCCACGGCACAATACTAGGGGTGACCATGTATTATAGGCAGTGGCACCCCATACCATCACACCAGCTGTGGGAGCGATGTGTCGCTGTACGGCAAAGGCAGGATTGAAGCGTTCACCACGGGCTCTCCACACACGAACACGATTGTCATCACTGCCGAGATTGTATCCGGATTCGTCGCTAAAGACGACCTGGTTCCATTCCGCTGCAGTCCAGTTTCCTCGTGCGCGGCAAAACTCCAAACGGAGGCGTCGATGGGTAGACGTCAAGGGCAGCACACGTAATGGGCACCGCGATAACAACTGTCCTTCAGCCAGGCGCCTTCGTATGGTTCGAAAAGACACAGAGGCCCCTAGTGAAGGTGCTACCTGTGCCTGGATGGCGGCCGATGAAGCTGTTGGCTGTACGCGTGCATTTCTTACGATGTGGCGGTCTTCTCGACCACTAGTCTGTCTAGGACGTCCTGAGCCTGGTCTTCGTGTACATGACATCTCTCGGGTCCACTGGTCCCAACACCTCCTCACAACACAATCAGAGCGGCCTAATTGACGAGCCACTCGCCTAGCTGACCACCCAGCTTCCATCATCCCGACGATTCTCCCCCTCTCAAACTGCGACAACTGCTTATATTGTCTTCGAACACGGCGTAATGGCATGTCTATCTCAGCTCTTCCTTTGTAAATGATTCAGCACACTCAAACAAGCTTTGGTTACCTGTTTTATACTCCACAGAGTACGATGTTCAACGCCCTCTACCGGCTATACGTAATGCGCAATCACGCTGCATTTCTAATCATTTGCATATCTCCCCGACATGTACCTTCATTGCAAGTTTCGTTATGATCCCGCAATTATTTCTTGGTGCGCTAATTTTTTTGTCTATGAGTGTATATATATATATATATATATATATGTATGTTTGTGGAAGTTCTTCCAGATCGCTCGGCGTCTTCCACGGACGTTCTGCCACTTTTGAAGCACCTGTCAGTTCAAAATATTGCATGCGGCTTATTGCTTCGTCGCCGTAGCCTTCCTGAAGCAGCCTCTGTTGCCGATTTCCTTAGCTCAACAAAAAATTTCACGTTGGGTCTTTGCTACAACTTTCGCTTCATAACGAAATCGTAGAGTAGCATGTACACCTTAACACAAAAACACCAATTTGACAGCTCGCGATGTAAAACACAGCTGCGTCACTTCGCGCACTCATTTATGAAAGTCACAAGTCAGTATAAATGCACGAGCAACCCTGTGCGCCAGAGAAAGAGTCCGGGAACTTCTTGATACCACCTCATATATCATCCGGTGACAAGGTAGGCTGTAATAAAAATGAAAATCTTTAAGACACAATACCAGTGTTCCAAAACACTAACAATTAGCTATTTACCCTTGCAGAGGTAGAAAGAACGCCGAAAAGCTTACATTCTGAGATAAGTAAACTAATAATTACAAGATAAAAAGAAGGCTTTATATACCACGTTTTTAGATTTTCTGTTAAATCATATTATCTTGACAATTCTATGTATTAATAAATACTTTATTAAAAAATTTTTGATGAATTATCCCATCCACTTGAAAGAAAATGAAGTTAATTGGAAGTTAACTAGTGTTTAACTTTTCGTTCCCGTCCCGGCCAATAGATGGCTGCACCAGTCTACAAAACAAAATTAAATGAAAATAATGAAAATATAGAAATAAATCTGCTTAAAGATGGCTAAGAGTATTAAAATGCATTGCCATCGTGTTCTCAGCTATTCTAAAAGTTTCAAATGGCTAGCTAGTCGGGAAGTTAGTTAAAGATCGATTGCAAGATTTGTACTGGACAAACACACACACAAACATGAAAGCGGGTACAAAAAACATTGTAATAATTACAAGACAAAAAGAACTTTTTATATACCCTGTTTTTAAATTTTCTGCTCAATCATATAAACTTGACAATTCTATGCATTAATAAATACTTTTTTAAAATTTTTTTGATGAACTATCCCATCAAATTGAAAGAAAATGAAGTTAATTGGAAGTTAACTTGCGTTTCACTTTTCGTTCCCGTTCCGCCAATAGATGGCTGCACCAGTCTACAAAACAAAATTAAATGAAAATAATAAAAACATGCTAAAAATCTTAAGATGGCTAAAAGTATAATATATTAAGATGGCGAAAAGTATAATATACTTAAAGATGGCTAAAAGTATTAAAATGCATTGTCATGGTGTTCTAGCTATTCTAAAAGTTTCAGATGTCTAGCTAGTCGGGAAGTTAGTTAAAAATGGATTGCAAGATTTGTACGAGACAAACACACAAACAAGAAAGCAAGTTAATAAAAACATGGTAATAAAAATTCACATGTACATCAGTATACGCATAAAAAGTAAAACATTGAAAATGTTTTATTTGGCAACGTCATACACGTAGAATCTCTCAATTGGCGTCATTTTGTTTAGAAAGTCCGATTTCAAGCCCGGTAAATAAAACTGCGTTATTTCTCAGAAATTTTGTCTCCCCCACCCTTTTGAATGCACTACGTTTATTCAAACTCAACACCAGAACCACCTGTACCGTGAGAACTTTCTTTTCGGAAATCCGAGAACGAGGCAATTTCTGTGTTTCCGCCATCGCACTCGGTAATTTCCCCTTCCGAAAAGGACCTTCGACGGGAAAATTCAGCCCCGGGTGCGTTCCAACGACCCTAACAAGCGCCCTCGAGGGCTCGAGGGAGGAACTTGGAGCAGAAAGTTAAAGGGCTCTTCGGGGTCGAGATGCACGCCCAACTTGCCCGCCCACCCACCTCTCCAGAAGAATGTGGGAGGCACTCTCCGATTCTGCGGATCAAAATTTCGAAGTTCGAAATCGGCGATGCATGTCGCTCCTAACCAGGGAGTGGCTGAGGTTTTATGCTTCACCAGTTGCGTGTTGGAGAGAATAGAGAATGCTAATATATATATATATATATATATATATATGTATATATATATATATATATATATATATATATATATATATATATATATATATATATATATGTATACATATATATATATATATGTATATATATTATATATATACATATATATATATATATATATAATATATATACATATGCATATATATATATATATATAGATATATATATATACATATGTATATATATATATATATATATATATATATATATATATATACTATGTATATATATATATATAGTATATATATATATATATATATATATATATATATATATATATATATATATATATACATATATATATATATATATATATATATATATATATATATATATATACATATGTATATATATATATATATATATATATATATATATATATATATATATATATTATATATATACATATATATATATATATATCTATAGATATATATATATATATATATATATATATATACATATGTATATATATATATATATATATATATACATATATATACATATATATATATATATATATATATATATATATATATATATATATATATATATATATATATATATACATATGTATATATATATATATATATATATATATATATATATATATATATATATATATACATATGTATATATATATATTATATATATATATATATATATATTATATATACATATGTATATATATATATATATATATATATATATATATATATATATATATATATTATATATATATATATATATATATATATATATATATATATATATATATATATCTGCATATATATGCATATATATACATATAGTTCTACAGTCGATAATTAAACATATTACTTTATATACATTTGTACATGTAATGTCCAATTTCGTTAAAGGAAAAGCACTTATTGCGTAAACAAGGAACACCAAGTCCCAGAAATGCTTTAGCGATAATTGCGACTCCTCTTATCTGCGTCTTACCGCCGTAACATCGCCACAACCTACTTGGGGCATCGATTGGTCCTGCCCCCCTCGGAAACATTTTCGAGTGGCTGTGGTGGACACGAAACATTCCCCGCGAATCGATTGTCTGGCCGTGCGTTCTCATCCGGAAATCCCATAGATTTCCACCGATGCGCTGGCAACAAGTACTGCCTCTGGGAAGCGAGATATTGCCCTACAGGGCACGCCGCCTGAGATGTATTCAGTCCTGAATTGTTTCGAAAACGAGTAAGGAGTATTTACATGCATTCTAATGCATTCAAAAGACTCACGTATTGGCTTTAGAGTGGATGTTAAGGGAAAACATCTGATGGGGCTTTCTGCACTCTTAAGCACACAAGAACATTGTCTTCAGCGGTAGAAACGACTGAAAAGTTACTTCGTGACAGATATTGGAAAAGTTTACAGTGATTCCTTTATCTTATCTAGTATAACTTATGGGTACAATATTTTGGTGTACATAAAAGATTGCCATAGTACCTTTATCTCATCTCGTACAAATTTTGCTCTATAGTTTGGCATGCATAAATGATTGCAATGATAACTCACGGTGAAACATTTTGGCGTACATAAAAGATTATTATAGCACCTTTATCTTATTGTACAAATTTGGCTCTATATTTTGGCGTACTTAAAAACGGCAGTAATATCTTTCCTATCTAGTACAGCTTTTGGTGCTACAGTTTTACCTAAATGAAAGATAGCAATAATTATACCTTTATCTTGTCCAGTACAACTTTTGGCACTAAATTTTGGCGTACATAAAAGATTTCAATAATACCTTCATCTTATCTTTTAAATCTTTTATTGCTACATTTTGGTGTACATAAAAGATTGCCATGAAACTTTTTTTTCTGATCTAGTGCAACTTTTGGTACTACATTTTGGCTTACGTAAGAGATTGCAAGGATACCACTAAACTTTTGGCTCGACATATTGTCGTTCAAAGATTGCAATGATACCTTTATCTTAATTTGTATAATTCTTAGTACTGCATTTTGTTGTACATAATAGATTGCAATGATGCCTTTATTATGTGAAGTAAAAATTTCAGAGCTACATTTTGACGTACATAAAATTTTGCAATGATACCTTTACTCTAACTTGCACAAATTTGGCTCTACATTTTGGACTTCATAGCAGATTGTAATGATACCACGCAACTTTTTGGCTCTACATTTTGGTGTTCATGAAAGATTGAACTCCTACCTTTGTCTTACCTAGCACAAATTTGGTGTTACATTTTATCGTAAATAAAAGATTGCCCTAAAACCTTTTTGGAATGATCTCATCTATCCAATAGCACTTTTGATGCTACGCACTGGCTTACATAAAGGATAGCAATGATGCCTTTGTCTTATCTAGCCCAATTTGAAGCTACATTTTAGCGTACATGGAAGATTATTAGATCGATAATTTCACTGTAACTTTTGGTGCTACGTTTTTGACTACATAAAAGATTGCAATGATACCACCACTCTACTTTTACCTACATTTTGGTGTTCATGAAAGATTGCAGTCATACGTTTATCTTATTGCTGCATTTTGGTGTACATAAAAAATTCCAATGATATCTTTGTCCAAAACAAAACAACTTTTGCCACTACATATTGACGTTGATAAAATATTGCAATGATAACTTTTTCTTATCTAGTAGAACTTTTGGTGCTACTTTTAGGCTTATATAAAACATTGCAATGATACCTTTACCTTATCTAGTAGCACTTTTGGTGATACGTTTAGGCTTATATAAAACATTGTAATGATACCTATATCTTATCTAGTAGAACTTTTGTTGCTATATTTAGTCTTATATAAAACATTGCAATGGTAACATTATCTTATCTAGTAGAACTTTTGGTACTACGTTTAGGCTTATATAAAACATTGCAATGATACCTTTACCTTATCTAGTAGACCTTTTCGTGCTACGTTTAGGCTTATATAAAACATTGCAATGATACCTTTACCTTATCTAGTAGCACTTTTGGTGATACGTTTAGGCTTATATAAAACATTGTAATGATACCTATATCTTATCTAGTAGAACTTTTGTTGCTATATTTAGTCTTATATAAAACATTGCAATGGTAACATTATCTTATCTAGTAGAACTTTTGGTACTACGTTTAGGCTTATATAAAACATTCAATGATACCTTTATCTTATCTAGTAGAACTTTTGGTGCTACGTTTAAGATTAAATAAAAC
>OU015490.1:28433799-28461299 GCA_907164885.2 Dolomedes plantarius
CAGCCCTATATGGGGTAGAAGCAGAATGAAAGAGGTTTTGTTTAAACTGACTCATGAAATGGTGGATTATTTGCGTATTTTTGAATGAATGATGAATAGGCAATGTAATGATGAATAGGCAGTGAAATATGATAAAAAAAATACGCAAATAATTCACAAACGAAGTCACGGCCACCCTTTTAGAAGGTTTGGCATTCGCAGCCAGCAAATTCGAGGCTTCGAAAATCTGGAACAAATCCGGATGATGGAGACTGCCGCGAGTTCAAATCGGGAAAACACGATTGTTCGATTTCCTGGAAACATTTTTGCCGTCTGCTCCCGGAGAGCGAAGTAATGACCTACATGGAGAGCCTTTTCCCCAAATGCAGTCTATTTACGTGACCCCGCTCATGTCAGGATTAATGACCCGGGGGGAAGGAGCAGGAATACTTCTCTCATCCTCTTGTCGGGGGCCAAGGGACTAGTTGCTATCGTCTGAGGAGGGGATGCGATCCGAAATGGCGGACTGCATCAGACACGAATTATCTCTTCTCTCTGTGAAGATAAAGCGTAAGAAGAACAAAATGCTTTTTTCCTGTCAGCTCGGGATCGTCTTTAAACTGTAGGTCCCGGTTAGTTTAGCTCTCTTGCGAGCAAAGGAGGACTATAATGCTCCCAAACAAATATTTTTCTCTAGTTTAAGGAGTTTTCTATACAGATTATAGCGTGCAGGGTATCTAAAGAATTATTCAATAATTGCAAGATTAAAAAGAGCATTTTATATACCACGTTTTTAAATGTTCTGTTGAATCATATAAACTTGACAATTCTATGTATTAATAAATACTTTTTTAAAAATTTTTTGATGAATTATCCCATCAACTTGAAAGAAAATGACCAAATGCGTAATTGCGTTCAACGTTTCGTCCCCGTCCCGGCCGATAGATGGCTGCACCATTCTACAAAACAAAATTAACTGAAAATGGATTCCATTCTGCTTAAAGATGGCTAAAAGTATTAAAAGAATGCATTGTCATCGTGTTCTGAGCTATTCTAAAAGTTTCAAATGTCTAGCTAGTCGGGAAGTTAGTTAAAAATCGATTGCAAGATTTGTACTGGACAAACACACGCACAAACAAACAAACAAGAAAGCGAGTTAATAAAAACAGGGTAAAAATAGTAAAATATGTTGTGTATTCATTTTTTTTATTTTTATTTTTATTTATTTACTTATTTATTTTTTTTTTTCAATTCAATTCAAAAGCAGGAGTGGCGTTCAAATTTGAGGTAAGAAACAAAACAATAATTGCAGTTTAAATACTTAAAAATTATTTAATATGCTCGTTCTGCATGGGACTCAGAAAAAATTTTATTTCCACCTAGTATACTAAATGTCATAAACTCTGTGAATTTAGAACTTGTGTATTGCCATTACATTTCTTTCCTAAGAGCTAAATAGTACAATTATACTACATTTATACTATCCAATTATACTACATTTTTGCCAAATACATTATTCAATAAAATTTAAAATTTCTCTAATTTGTGTTATGCACGGGATATACCTAATGTTACGCTCCGGACATGTCTGAATTTTACACCACTCAACAATAGGAATTTAAAAATTATGAGGGTAATTATATTTCTAATGAAATAAAAATTACCATACGTAACAGAATATAATTTAGGTAAAATTATGTATATATATATACATACGTAGATATATATATATATATATATATATATATATACTTATATACATAATACATGCATACATAAATGCATACAAAAGAGGTAAGCAACGATAAGTAATCCTACGTTAATAGCCCGCTGTAGATTAGTTAGAAGACACTTTCTGAAATATTTTTATGAACAATTATTTTAAAATAATTACAAGATAAAAAGAACTTTTTATAAACCATGGTTTTAAATTTTCTGTTGAATCATATAAACTTGACAATTCTGTGTATTAATAAATACTTTTTTAAAATTTTTTGATGAATTATCCCATCAACTTGAAAGAAAATGAAGTTAATTGGAAGCAATCTCTCCTCCACGAGAGCGTACTTCCAACTGGCGTATTTCGTCTTCAAACAGGAAGTGGTGGGAGGGCCCTCTAGCGGCTGAAAGTAACTCGCTCCCACACATATATATATATATATATCTTATATATATATTTCTTCTGTCCGTGTGTATGTAACTGAACTCCTCCTAAACGACTGGACTGATTTTTATGAAATTTTGTGTGTGCGATTAAGTTGATTCGAGAATGGTTTAGATTCACAATTTGATCCGATAGAAAATGTTTTTATATTTTTAATTAATTAATAAAAATCCAACAATTTATAAGGGGGTGCGTCCGGTAAATGGAAACTGTTACAGTTTGTGGAATCACCCCTCTGGATAATAGCGTCCACGTTAGGTTTAGTTAGTAAACAGCGAGCGAAAAGATAAAAATAAAGAAAATCAAAAAGTTTCAAATCATATATTAAACCAGAATAATAAATGAAAATAATAATCTTTGAAGTCAGATTTTATACTCTAAAATAGATCAGATCCAACGGCATATTGATATTCTCGACACGCGATGGAAAATTCGAATCAACCACGCTAAGTGACACGAGATCTTTTTTAATCGCTACTGCAGTCCCCCTCGCCTATATCTTTGTGCCTATTGAAGAGCTAAAGACTAAGATTCTATCCTGCTAACTTATTTCTGACTAAAAACTCCTCTGACATTTATAATCACCAGCCCACAACAACTTTCCAATAGCGAATATGTTTCACTTTACTCAGTAGAACGCCGTGTAATCGTGGCGCACTCGGAAGGTCGCCCATTCGGAAAGTGAATGTGCTCTCGACCAGTGTTCGAATCCAGAGTTGTGTAACTTTTGCTAGACCTGTTATTTCGGGCTTTTTTTTAAGGATTTTTTATTTCAGCTTTTATTTTACTATTTTTTTAATTATTATTTTATTTTATTTTATTATTTTTTAATTTTAATTTTATTTTATGATTTTTTTAAAGTATTATTTTTATTTATTTTTATTTTTTCCGCTTTTTTATGATGAAATACCGAATATAGCTGAAATCTGAGGAGTTTATTATTCATTTATACATTTTTAATTGGGTTTTCATATTATTAATATGTATAACATTTCGTATACTTTTTTTTCTATGTTATTTATACTGTGTTTAGTTTTTTAATGGATTTTTATAGGTTTATTATAAATTTATATATTTTATGTTTTACTTTTCAGAATTTTTTGCTCCAATGATAAAGGATAAATCTTTTCTATGTTACTTATACTGTGTTTAGTTTTTAAATTGATTTTGGTTAACAAATATTCTTAAAATTCCGGGCATCGCCCCGGGTACTTCAGCTACAATTACAACGTTTGAACAGGACAACGTCTGTCGGGTCCGCTAGTATATATATATATATATATATATATATATATATATATATATATATATATATATATATATATATATAAAATATATATATATATATATAGATATATATACCTGTTGAATACTCGCATAATGGGAGTAAAATCCCGTTTATGTTGTTGTCGTTGTTTATGCGCCCCAGCTGGAACATTTCAGACCAGGTCCATTTCGGCTTACGGGCTCTGGTGTGCGGTTCCAGTTCACAATTGCACCACAAGGAGGTGAGTCCAATTTAGCTAGGTTCCACCTTATTTTTGGCCGGTCGTCCCCAGGTGCGACATCTAGTGGGGATCGTACCATCTCCCACCCTCTCTGACCTCATATAGGGACTTGCCGGACTACAGATTGAACGTGCCCATATCCATTTTATAAGCACAGCATTTGACGCGTGAACACGCGATCACCCGTGGATTTTGTTGATGAATCGCTACCGAAGCGAAAGATATTTCACCAAACACAAAGCATGCCGGACATCTGACCATTCATTCTCAAAAACCAACGCACGTACCACCCACGGGAAGCCGAGGCCATTTTGACCACCTGTGAATGCGAGCAGGCCCCGTAATTAAAAGACACAGAAATAAAGACACCGCAAGATTGGCGTCGAATCGTTTCTCTTTCCGTGACTTGGCGGACGATGAGCTCATTAATACTGCATGGGCGCGTTGTCTCTACGGCGGCCATTGAACCAGCCTTTTTTGGTCTGACGTTCTATGTTTCACTCCCTCTTGCGTTCTGGACGCTCAATAGACTCTTGAATGTCTCAATTGTGACTTGAATGTCTCAACTGGACTCTTAAGATCTGAACTAAGCTAGAGAAAATGAACACTGCATGCACTTGGAGAAATAATCCATGGAGTTCGCCAAATAAAATCGGTTCATTTCAGCGCCAATCAGAAATGACGCCAATGAACCAAAATCGCTTGAGAGCAATTTTTAAATTTGAATCTTTTTGTTGTTATATTTTTTAAAAGACATTTTTTTATGTCTATCAGCTCAAATTAAAACTGTTTGGTAAAAAACTATTAATATATAAAGATTTTTTTTTCGCAAAACGAAGAATTCAAATATACACATATTCTAATCTGTGGTTAGAAAATATCGAGTGGAGACTTCCCAGTAACGTAACATGGGATTATCTAAGAACTTCAGTGCCAACAAATATACCGCTTTAAGCTTAATGATGAATACACGCTGAAAGAAAACTAAAAATACCCACAACTTGGTATCTCGATTTTTAAAAATATTGTCTTATTCTTCCTCATTTCAGAAGTACCTTTATTATCATGTTTTTATTAAATTGCTTTCTTGTTTGTTTGTTTGTGTGTTTGTCCCTTACAAATCTTGCAATCGATTTTTAACAAACTTCCCGACTAGCTAGACATTTGAAACTTTTAGAATAGCTCAGAACACGATGACAATGCATTATTTTAATACTTTTAGCCATCTTTAAGCAGAATTTGAATTAATTTTCTGTTAATTTTGTTTTGTAGACTGGTGCAGCCATCTATCGGCAGGGACGGGATCGAAAAGTTAAACGCAAGTTAACTTCCAATTAAATTTATTTTCTTTCAAGTTGATGGGATAATTCTTCAAAAAAAATTTTAAAAAGTATTTATTAATACATAGAATTGTCAAATTTATATGATTCAGCAGAAATTTTAAAAACATGGTATATAAAAAGTTCTTTTTATCTTGTAATTATTTACAAATAGGATGCTCCTGTGTACCGTCTTTGTATTTAATTGTAGACAAGCCAACTCAGAATTTCAGCGCTTTGTCAAGTCACCTGCGTTGCGTTGGTTCACCCATTTCTCATTGGTCGATAAACTTTTTTGATCTATACCCTTATAAACTGCTTCGATCTATTCCTGACAGTTCAAGAAACGTAATTAGTTAATATTCAATAATATGAGAAGCAATATTTTCCTTTCTTTTTTACCGAGCTAATGTCATTTTTCTTATCGAAAATAACTTTTGCCGTCAATAAAAAAAAATACCTCTTCCTACCAACAGATGGCAGCAGAAGAATTCTAAATGAACCTATCTTTCGTTTAAACTTAATAGACTATAAAATATGATTAAAAAAGAATGCAGTTTCAATTAGCTGCCATTCGTATTTTCATCTTTCTTGGAGCGATTCTTCTCGTAAAATAAATAGTACCTTTTAGTTTTACTTTTGTTTTAACGTCGATGAATAGTAGGGATGGAAGACGATCGACAGAATATAAGTGAAAAAATTTTTAAATAATCGCCAAATATTCGCTCCTGGGCAATACAGCCCCCACCTCAGCCCTCCCCAAAATAAATATATTTATAAACGATAATAATAATAATAAATATTTATTGCTCGTTATTAATAGGTTTGAATGCAACATAGGCCATGCTTTTGAGAAGTTTTTCCCATCAAATGCGTCCCCAAAAATGCGTAAGGAATAAGGATCGATCTACAATGGCTCGTCTATCTCTTGCAGGGTAAAGCAGTCAGGTAATACACAATTAATAAATAATTATAAGAATACTTTGGCTACCGTGTTCGAATCTCTGTCTTGTACGAACGGCAATAATAATAGTTAAAAATAATAACGATTATTATTCTTTATAAAGTTGTAATAAAAGAATTTTATTCATTCTATTACTTGTTTATTGTTTAATTAATGTAATAATAATAATATTAATATTAATTAATTATGATAATATTTACTACTATTAATGAAATTACTTTGGATATCGTGTTCATTTAGTCTTCCGTGAATAACTAAGTGCAGTAATAATTAATAATAATCAACAAATAATAATGCATGAACTAACAATATAAAAAACTAATTAATATTATTATTTGTTATTCCAATGATAATTGAAAAATAATAATATTAAATAATAATAATAACGATTATTATTATTTATAAAGTAATAATAATAGAATTTTATTCATTCTTTTATTTGTTTATTATTTAATTAATGTAATAACCTAAAAACAAATAATAATAATAATAATAATAATAATAATAATAATAATAATAATAATAATAATGACATTAATATTAATATTAATTAATTAATTATGATAATATTTACTACTATTAATAAAATTACTTTCGCTACTATTTTTCTTCATTCTTCCGTGAATAATTAATTGCAATAATAATTAATAATAAACAAATAATAATTCATAAACTAAGAATATAAAGAATAAATTATTATTATTTGTTACCTATATTATAATTATAATTGAAAAATAATAATAATAATAATAATTTGTATTATTAATAATAAAAATACTATACGACGTACATAAAATTTATACCGTTTAAGCGTCTGCTTTAACCGTCTAATCGTTAAAGACGTATTTTTCCGTTACATTCCTTCGTCTGGAAAAGCGAATACGACTGACTTTTCCCTCCTATAATTTAGCATTCAATTGAGCCATTCTTTATTTCCAAGTTACGTATGTTTCCGAGGCAGCATTATAAAGTGATGTACCCATAATTAAAGTACGAGGGTAGCGGGACGAAGACCTGCTGGAACACAATCATCATTCTCCCGCACCCCCAACGACTCCCCGTGACGATCGATCACCCCTTTTCTTGCCGGAGAGCGACCCCGAGTCGCGAAGAAAGTGGAGATATCTCCGCCGTGCCGTTTTATGGAGCTGTTGATAGGTCGCTGGTGCCGGGAGATTACCCTCCACTGCCTGCGCCTGGAGATTACTGCCGGGGAGGAAGACTTCGACGTCGCGGGCCTTTTGTGTTCGATTTCTGAGTCAGGAGGATTGCCCGGTGGAAACGGGGCGTTGATAGGGCGTTCGTCACGAGTCTAATGACACGAGTCGAAAGCAAGGTGTTGCGGGGGATTAACCAGAGGATAGTCCTGGGTCGACAAAATTCTTTAAGGGGACTCACTACCCTTAAATCTTTAAAACATTCGATTTTTTGAAAAAAATATATGTTAAAGCCTGATCATTTCTGAACAAAATAAAGCAAACCGCATGAAAATATTCCGCTTAGTTCCGGAGATATTGATATTCTAAATATTTAATTACTGATCAAGTAATTAAATATGTTAAAAATTAATTATGTTTATATATAATTATTATTATTAATAATATAAAATTAATAATAATAATTATAATTAATAACATTAATAATAATAATAATAATAATAATAATAATAATAATAATAATAATAATTAATAATTATAATAATTGTTTATATATAATTATTATTATTTATTATTAATTAATTATGTTTATAGTAAGAAAAATTTTAAACTCATTTTTCTCAAAATGTAATTTTGCATCATTCAGCAACTGATATCTCAAAAACTATGAAACATGATTCCATGAAATTTTTATCACTGCATAATCGTGTTATTTTATTGCGTCTGAACTAGAATTATTACAATCGCTGCACATTTTGTTATTTTTTCAGGGGTAAATTAATGCAAAAATTTAAGGAAATTTTAAGTATATTTTGAGCAGTTTTAAAAAATTTGAAAAAATATTTTAATGTTGAATGTTTTATGTTCAATTGTATTTTGAATTATTTATTTTAAATATAAAACAGGAATTATACATTTAAGTGTAAAATTAATTTCATAGTTCTGCGCGCAAGC
The DNA here is from genome assembly GCA_907164885.2 of Dolomedes plantarius. Classification (NCBI taxonomy): domain Eukaryota; kingdom Metazoa; phylum Arthropoda; class Arachnida; order Araneae; family Dolomedidae; genus Dolomedes; species Dolomedes plantarius. Next base: position 28,441,845 of record OU015490.1, read on the forward strand.
CAGTACACAATAAAAATGCTTAATAAACAAGGTATATCTAAAGCATTTTAAAAAAATTATTTAAAATCTTTTTGAGAGTTGAAAATTTGTTTATTAAAACAAATATATCAATTTATCATATAGATAAAATTTGGAAAAATTGGGAGTAAATTGAAATAGTTACAAAGAGTCAAAAAGTATGAAAATATGCCTTGTTTCCTTGAGTCCCCTTAAAAAGGAACACTTTGATTTCCTTATATTGAAACACAAACGCATCAAATCTCATAAACCGCCCTGTCAGGTAAATCATATGTATGCTATCTAAGCAGCCTCTGTTGTCTAACAAGTTTGAGACGTATTTCTCCGTCCCATATTTTCAGCCTGAAAAGCGTTGGTGACAGATTATTCCATCCTATACGTCAGTAATAAAGAGCGTCTCAGAGGGTTCAGTTTGGATGCTTTTGAATGCCGAATTAGAGGGCGGAATAATGTTTCCCAAATGTTTTGTCAAGCTGTAATGGAGAAACAGAAAAGACGTTTCAAACGCTTAGAGGGTTAATCTCAAACTGGATGACACTTTCGAATAACCAGCGAATGATGGAAAAATATGTCTAAAACACTTTTCCAGTTGGCAGAATGTGACAGAAAAATACGTCCCAGACGCTTAGATCGTTAGAATGATGTAAAAATGTTTGATGAATAAATTTTATTTAAATCCGGAAAGACAAATTATTTTGGAAAACCTCTCCTTTGGAAAAACGGAGAAAAAACTAAGTAAACTTCCGCTTTTCTATAACGATTCAGTTATGAGTCTTTCTTCTTCACAAGTTGGTTTGGGGTGTTCCCGCACGAACATATTTGGGGGGAAATTTTTGTTTATTATCGGTTATACGATACAGTTTGAAAGGAACACCTCGGTTGTAAAACATTAAAATTTCTATTATTTTGTGAACATTCTCTACAATTAAATAGACATTATAATATCATTATTTAACAGTTTATACTATATATATATATATATATATATATATATTAAGAATTAATTAGATAAAGGGGATTAAGTGAGATAATTTACAGGGGGGGGCTTCAGAATAATCTAATTTCTAACGTTAAATATCACTATTTGTTGTATTTCGGGACGCTATGAGTGAAAACCTCGGAAACCCCGTTTTTAGAATGGAACTTAATTCACGAGGTTGGAAGAAGAACCATAGGGAGAATCTAAATTTGGTATCAAATTCTATCCCGCCCCAGCCTTATCTTCGGTGCAAGCGTCGCGAGAGTATGCGCTATTATATTGGGAGCTTTTGAGAAAATAGGGAAGCAGCAGACCGAGGGGATTAATTCGATGATAACAGACGCGCGCAAGCCGGGTCCACGGGTTTTGTAAAATGTCGAGCGCTAAGATATGCGTTACTTTGGATCAGTGGTTGCTAGTAGATGAAGAAATGAACATGATTAAATTGGACTAATGTGTACTTCCTGAGTTTAGACTGCCTTCCACTATACTGCTAAATAACTCAAGGATATTCAGGACTTCGGTGCCACGAACTGCAACATCATTTAATGTAACGGCATGAAACGAAGCCCTTCATGAGTCGACAGGATTCGAACCTGTGCAAGAAAACTCCAATGGATTTCCCCGCGAAGAAACGAAGCCCATCATATATATATATATATATATATATATATATATATATATATATATATATATATATATATATATATATATATACAACCTTTGGCCAGAAAGTTCGGTGAATGTGTCTATAGTTATAGTGGATTGTTGTCTACAAATACATGAAACAACTGTTACTGTCCTTCGAAGTAATCCCCGTAGGCGGAAATGCACATCTGGGAACGGCTGTACAAGTCTTGGAAATTCCTGGCGTAGTCGTCTTCAGCGATGGCCTACAGCTGGGCTGTAGCATTACGCCGGATGTCCGAAATGTCCGAAAACCTGTGGCTCTTCAGGGCTGATTTCAATTTGGGGAACAAGAAAAAGTTCGGGGGAGACAAGTCTGGGGAGTAGGGTGAGTGAGTTAGGGACACAACTCGCCTGTTGGCCAGGATCGGCTGCACCAGAAAGGCTGTATGTGGCCCGGCATTGTCGTGAAGCAGGGTCCAGCTGCCTTGCATGGCGTACTGGGGGCGTACCCGATTGATCCATTGCAGCAGACGTTTCAGTATATCCACGTACTTGGCGGCAATTAATGTGTTGCCCTCAGGGAGGAATTCTTTATGGATGAGACCCTCAGAGTAGAAGAGCATCATGAGCATTGTCTTGATGCGAGATTTCTCACTTCGCACCTTCTTGTTTTTCGGCGACCCTGGACCCCGCCCCTCCATACTCTGACGCTTGCCGTCGGGGTCATACTTGAGGCACCAGGTCTCGTCACACGTGACAATGGTTTTCAGGAAATTTGGGTTTCGATCCGCCATGTCGATGAAGTCTCCACAGGCGTCAAGCCGGATTTGCATTTGTTCCGGCGTCAAAGTGTGGGGCACAAGTCGGGAACAGAACGTGCGTTTACCCAAATCCTGGGTCAGTATGAGGTGGGCCATCCATCCCTCGACCCATTCCCACTTCCTTCGTTATCATTCGCACTGTCATACGACGATCCTTGGCCAAAAATTCCTTCACTTTCTGGACGTTGTCTGGGATGCGTGCAGGTGCAGGCTGAACACTTCAGGGGGGGGGGAGACTTCAATAGTCTCCAGCCCTTCTCGGAAGCGTTTAAACCACTCATACACACACTTCAGGGTGACAGCACGTTCTTTGTAAACTTTTAGCTGCATTTCATGAGTCTCTTTCGTTGGTTTTCCAAGTTTGAAACAGAACAGCATATTCGTTCGCTGCTCCATTGTGAATTTCGACCGAGCGCACACCTTCAGTCTACAATGAAATGTTTCCTCACGATAAGCTAACTCGCAGTGCCAACTTGTTCAGTTCAGTATTCACCTGTCCGGCATGGTATGTGCCGGCTGCAAAGTCTTACGACCGTGAGCACTATGACGTCATTCACCGAACTTTCTGGACAAAGGTTGTATATATATATATATATATATATATATATATATATATATATATATATATATATATATATATATATATATATATAACATTACAGAGCCATTATTCTGTATGAATATGTAAAATGAGTGTATGCTAATGTACCAAATACCCATATTTTATTCTTTTAGAATGAGCATTTATTCTTTCTCGGGGTTTTTTTGTAAACCACACCGCAAGCCACCTGATCATCTGTCGGTCCACATTACCACGTGGGGCTTCCGTCTCATGTGCATGCATGCCTAGCAAAGAAAGCGCTGACGCAGCCTGGCGGATAAGGTCGGAAAATTTTCATGTTATGGATAAATCGGAAGGCGATTTCTTCTACAGAACGCAGGGAACCACTCAGTTCACAAAATCTTACGAAATGGACCTTCTTTAGGTTGCTGGGTATATTGATATACCAAATGGGTATTTGGTATCTTACCATGCTATGATATTTTTTACACTCATACATAATAGTGGTCATAGTGAGTCTATAACGATTTCTCTCTCTCTTTATATATATATATATATATATATATATATATATATATATATATATATATATATATATATATATATATATATATATATATATATATATCATGCATGCATATGTATATACTTACATACATACGTATGTACATACCTATATACATATGTACATACATAACCATAAGAACATAAGAAAATGGGTCTAACTGAGCTTTTTGGGCCAAGCCCTCTAAAGCAGGCTTTCACAGAGTAAGCAACGGGGAACCATGATTAGTCAGAAATTGTACATACACACACACACATAAACAAACACACACACACACACACACATATATATATATATATATATATATATAAATATATATATATATATATATATATATATATAAAATATATATATATATATATATATATATATATATATATATATATATATATATATATATATATATATATATATATATATATGTATATATATATATATATATAATATATATATATATATATTATATATATAAAAGAGCTTGTCTGTTTGTTTGTCCGCTATAGAATCATAGACTGTTTAACCCACCGGGACCAAATTCGGCACAGTTAATGTTTAGGACCCGAGAAACTTAAATCAGCAAAAACGAAGTTTGGGGCTCAATTAGTTTTTTTTAAAATTAATTTTTTAATGGTTTTTTGTGCCCCTAGAGGTACGAGTACCCCCTGTGGATTTCAGACCGTTCCCCACAACATGTTATGAGTGAAATCCGAACCTATCCCCCGCGTGGTTATAACCAACCCCTCTTTCCCCGTGCGGGGGGGGGGGGGAGACCTTTGGCCTTGCCTAACTGACTGACTGCCTGACTGACAGATAACGCACAGTCCACACCGTTGGACATAAAGAACTGAAACTTTGCATGGCGATTCTTCTATAGTGGAGTCTATAGTGGAAGGGTGACTGAGAAAGATTTTTGAAAAATTCTTCTTTGATGTTTTAAAGCTAAATTTTTAAGCTGTTCTTCTAATTTTTTTATGTTTGCATTTAAAATGATAATCCGAGGGTTATAAAATTTATATCACAAGAAAGATCATAAAAATTCTTTTAAAACGAAATCTTTTTCGAATCTTTACCTCCCTTTTCTGATTTTTGGTGAATTTTTAAAGATTAATTTTTAGAATTTAATTTATGAAATGCTGATCACGTGGTTTCTTTTCTTTTTGTGATACTTTAAATTAATTTTGCGTTACGTGCATAACAACGAAATAAATTGACAAAAGAAATATTAAAATACGGTAAAAGATGAAACTTAACCACTAGACTAACTGAGATGGGAGTTTTTAAGAATGCAGTTCAAATTAGTATGTTTTAACACGACTTTCCAGGCTCTGCTTTGTGTCCTTTGTTATTTGCAGTTTTTCTCATCGCTTGAACCGATTTACAATTTGCTTTTTCTACCGTTTTTGGCTTTAGGAAAATTAAAAACCGAATTTCAATTCGCTTTTTCAACTGTTTTTGGCCTTGGGAAAATTAAAAACCTATACGGTTTTTGGCCTGTCGACAATAAAAAACCGAATCATCAAAGTAAGGAAAATAGGCTTCATGTGGAATCCCGCCTTACTTTGAATAAATAAAGGGGATAATGCATCTTGCCCTTTACCTCTTGGGTGATGTGGAAAAAAGTGCGTCTCTTGGGTGATGTGGAACAAACTGAGCTTTTAAGGGAAAACTAAATAATAAAGGCAAATGTAAATTATAAAACTTATTTCTAATTAAACAGTGGATCAAACAAATCTAATTAAATCTAATTAAAAAGAATCTAATTAAATCTAATTAAACAGTAAACTTATTCAATCCAAACGTGCGAATCACGCAACACTGTGTTATTAATTCTCAATAAAATCAGACGTATAATCAGACGAAGGTCCGCAGGCTCAAAGTTTCTTTCTTTCTTATTGTTTGTATATCATTTCAGTAGAAACGCGCTAAGCGCAATCTGTCTAGCCAGATGAACATGAAGAGCGGGGAGTGCAGCCCAGTATTTTTTTGATGGAATGCATCAAAAATTTTATATCTATATATCTACCCGGGCATCGCCGGGCAATAATGCTAGTATAATATATATATATATAATATATATATAAAATATATATATAATATATATATATAATATATATATATATATACATATATACATATATATATATATACATATATATATATATATATATAATATATATATATATATATACATATATACATATATATATATATACATATATATATATATATATATATATATATATATATATACATATATATATATATATATATATATATATATATATATATATATATATATATATATATATATATATATATATATATATATACACAGGTGGTTTTCAAAATAATGGAAACACCTATCAGTATTAGTGGTGTTTATGCATGTGCTTCGTATACCTTAAAAATCTAATCTGGCCACCGGTATTTTTTTATACAATATAGTGTATGCATTATTCTACTGTCAGGTAGCACTGGTGAAGCATAGGGCATCGTGCTTTTGGGGGTAATAGCGTAAAATGTCAAACCTTGCAGACCTTGCGAAAAGTGCAAATTGTTTGAGTGCGTTTAAATTGGAGTTTCTTTTACTCCATCCCCCAGACTAATGGGTGTTTTTTGAGCTAAGGTATCGAAAGACATGATAGCATACAGAGTGCATGGAAAAACATCCTTTGCCAAACAGAATAGTGCAAGAAATGGAGAGCTGAGGGAAAGAGACGGACGAGGCATTGAAGCGAATTGCGTCATGAAGAAAGAAAACAACTGCAACCAAAATGACCGAAGAGCTCAATCTGCATCTGCATGTTCCAATGTATCAACCATTACAGGTAGAAGGGAACTTCACAAACAAAGCATTTCCGGAACGGTAGCTATTCCCAAACCCCTTGTAATAGATGCTAATACAAAATATCTTCTACAATGGGGCAAAGAGCACAAAACCTGGTCGGGTAATATGTCGAAAAACGGCATTTGGTCCGACGAATCATTGTTCACTTTGTTCCTCGCAACAAGACGTGCGTATGTCTGAAGAATACCTACACAAGCGTAAGATTCTCGTTGTCTCATCTCAATTGTCAATCATGGAGTTATATCTATCAGGGTTTGGGAGGGCATCTCATCGTTTTCTTCAGACCCTATTGTAACCCTAAAAAAGGGAGATTGAATGGGAAGGACTGTGTCGAAATTTTAGCTCACTACTCCATCCTATGGTGCAAACATTGTTTCTTTCAGGCGATGGCGTTCTCGAGGATTATAATCCCCCTCTAAGTACAGCTAAATCTATCAAATGTTGGTTTGAAGAGCATGTAAAAGAAGTCAAGTATGTTATCTTGCCCTGTACAATCCCCCCGACTGTATATCATCCAACCACTGGGATCTGTATAGGCGGATAGAGCAAGGTATCGATATCCTCCACATCATCTCTAGAGAAATTTTCATGATTATTCCCGGAAGAATGGTATAATATATTCTTTATCATTATTCATGACCTGTATAATCCAATTTCAAGGTGAATCAAGTAATATTACATGACAAAGGTGATCCTGCGCCGTATTAATAGTGTTTCCATTATTTTGATAACCACCTGTATATATATATATATATATATATATATATATATATATATATATATATATATATATATATATATACACTCGAGCCAAAACATTATGACCACCTGTCAATAACGAGTTGGCCCACCTTTGGCGCGCAATACAGCTTCTACCCGCCTTGGCATGGATGCCACAAGTCCTTGGTAGATGGCCGGAGACAGATTGTACCAGATGTTTAAGCAACGGTCATGCAAATCAGAGATATTGCGAATTGGTGGTCTTTGAACTCTGAGCTGCCGTCCCATGACATCCCAAATGTGTTCTATCGGATTGAGATCTGGTGAGTTAGGCGGCCAGGACATTAACTGGAATTCAGCATCATGTTCCTGGAACCACTTCAACACAATTTTAGCCTTGTGACAGGGCGTTGTCCTGTTGGAACATTCCATTTCCAGCTGGAAAAACAGAGGCCATGTAAGGGTGCAACTGGTCCGCAGTGATGTTCAGATACCCTGTAGCATTCATGGTCTGCTCTACCACAACCACGGGTCCCAGAGACGCCCAAGAGAACGTCCCCCAAACCAAAATACCCCCAAAGCAAAATACCGCCATGTAGGTCATACACAAGACTAACACAGTAGGTCTTGTGTATGACCTACTGTACATTGAGGGAGCAACAATTCGCCTGGAAGACGGCGTATCCTGACACGGCCACCGACGTGATGAATGACAAACCGTGATTCATCTGACCAGGCAACTCTCCCACTGATCCATGGACCAGTCGCGATGTTCCCGGGCCCAGCGCAGGCGCAGTTGGCGATGACGCTTGGTCAGCAAAGGCACACGAGTGGGACGTTTGCTGCGTAGCCCCATATCCAACAGTGTCCGCTGAACAGTGTGCTGCGATACTATTCTACTTGGCCCTGCATTGTATTGGGCTGTCAGCTGAGCCACTGCCTGGCTCCGGTTTTGCTTCACCATGCGAGACAGTCTCCGACGACCTTTTTCTTTGATAGCGTGTGGACGTCCAACACCATGTCGTCTACTGCTAGTTTCACCGTCATTCATCCACTTTGCATAAGTACTAACAACTGTAGGTCGCGAACAACCCACGAGTCGTGCAGTTTCGAAAATACTTGTTCCGAGCCTTCGAGCCATTACAATCTGCCCTCTATCAAAGTCGCTTAGATCCGCAGCCTTTCCCATCACACACAGAAGTAAGTGAAAGAATGATTCTTCAGACTCTCCAGCAGCAGTTAAATACCACTTCCATCTGTACATGTCCCTTCCACGTCATCCAGGCGAATTCATTGCAAAATGTAGGGGTGGTCATAATGTTTTGGCTCTTGAGTGTATATGTATATATATATATATATATATATATATATATGGGGATTGTATTATCCCAGGGCTCCGGCTATGAGCAGTATGCCGCCGCGTACGTTATGCGACGACAGCGCTTCCAGAATTCCTAGAGATGAACTGGGAGAAAATGTTTGAGGGGAGATAAGCTTTGGAGGCGACGAAGGGCAGAGGCTCTCGTGCGCTAGTGTCAAAGGACGGTGCTCCTAAGCGAGAACGGGGAAAGAGACCCCGGGGATTGGGCCTAGCTTGTAGCTACGGGCCGCAGGGAAGCGATATTGAGCTCCCGTGCTGTAGAAGTCTCATTGACTTCAGGAAGACCAAGTTGGTTGAGTGCTTGGCAAATCTAGTTGAAGGAGTCGAGTGACTTCAGAAGTCCAAGCGTTAGAGTTCTTGGCAATACTGTTATTACCTTAAAAGGTCAACTACTATATGTTAAATGTTATGAGTGTGAATTATGGTGTCAAGTAAATAAATGTCTATTGTTATTGTTAGTGAGAGACTATTTATGAGTCATCCTGAGTGTATGTATTAAATGTGGGGTGCTAGATTGGTTATAGCAGACGACTAGTTTAGCCCAATCTAAAGGAGGGATCCCACATATTGGTATCAGAAGTGGGATACGTGACGCCCAAGTGCGAGAAGTGACGCCCAAGTGCGATAAGTGATCCCACAAAGTGAGAAGTGTGGTGAGTGACGCCCATTGAAGCGACTTTGTGTGAGTTAAAAGTTTTGTGAAAGCGAGTGAAAGCGTGAAGTGCCACGAACGGTACGAACTGTTAAGTGAGACATTTGTGACATTTGCGTAATTTAAAATTGTGAAACCGAGTTGAAATTGTGCCCCGGATTGAACGGACAAAACACAGAATCTTACGTGTGAAGAAGAAGAATTTCTAAGATGGCATATCTGGAACAAGCGAGAATAATAGACCTGGTGACTTTAGTAGACGAACTGTGCCTAGAGGTCCCAGATAAACCAGAGGTTGAGCAATTAATCGCCCTGGTTAAAACATCAGATTGTGACGATGTTTACATCGAAAATCTTCTTAATTCGATTAAGGAAGAGAGGGAAGAACGAGAATCCGAGAAACAGAGGCTGGAGAAAATCGCAGCCGAGAGAGTTGAGTTCGAGCGTAGAATGGCAGCCCAGGAGATTGAGTTTCAACTCAAGTTGGCTGAGATTGAACGCAGACTGGTAGGAATACCAGCGAAAAATGTAAGTGCGTGGAGTGACAGTAACAGCGAGAGTAGCTTGTCGAAAATTGATGTTTCTGTGCAAATAGAGTCTCCTAAAATAAGCTCGGATAGTGTGTCTGTACTCAGTATGGACAAAGGTGCAGATAATTATTTGTGCAGCCAAGAGAGATATTTTAGAGTATCTGATGTTGTTTTCACGAGTGTGGATCAACAAAGTGGGCCCGAAATTCGCCCAAGCCAGCAGCGGGAATATGTGAACCACACAGCCGATCAGCGAGAATATTTTCAAGCCGAAAAGATGATCTTATCAGCAACCGCAGACCCCACACCCCTATCTCAAAGAGGGAACGGAGAATTGCTTTCTTCAAAGTTCAGTGAACTTTCGACACCCACCCCCAGCGAGAACGGCGATAGCCTGCTGAAATTTGAAACCAGTACGAAGGGTGCAGAGGCTCCCCCAAAATTTGAAGGCAACAGAGCAGAAGGGGGCGAAATGACCGCAACCTCTACGAGAGTCATAAAGCTGTCATCCAATTTCACCGGCGGTGCGACAGAGGAGAAAAGGCTTGCAAATTTTCGAGTGCTTGCTATGGAAGGGTTCATTGAACTTGCGACACCACCTCAAGTGTCCCAGGGAGCGGAAAAGATTTCTTTAGGGGTAAACGATAGTTGCTATGTTTGGAAGGAGGAGGAGGAAAGAAAAATTTGTGGTTTTGAGGTAATGGAAGGAATTTCTTTGGATGTTGCAAGTGAAATTAATGCTAAGGAGAGGGGAGGAAGAGTGATTCGTAGTGAATGGGAACGACGTAGTGTAAAGGCCATAGATTCCGAAATGCCAACAAGTTTGAGTGAAGGATCTTCGGAAATGGTTGTGAAATTTTGCTCTGAGTCTGCAAAATGCGTCCCAGACTCGAAAGTGTCGAACCGATATGCTCAAGAGTATAAAATAGTGTTGGTTATCATACTTCAAACTTCTTCAGATTTTGGAAATCCACTTAAAGAGTGTGCTCAGCTTGTGATCGGGAAGTGTGTGAGAAGAAAGTGTCATCAGTTAAGTGTCGTAAAGAGCGATATGGTATGCAAGGGTTGTGATTGGCCCTATTGGTAGCCCTAAGTGTCACCGATGTACGGAAGACTAAGTGTTTTGTTTGTGAGTGCATGTTTGATAGTGCCATTATTCAACTGACAAGATACGCATTTAAACACAAACTTGGTGTGACCGAGTGTATCATTAGTGTTTTGAACAAATTAAGTGTTACAGTTAAAGAGGAATTGTGCATCGTAATTTAAACGTGGTGTACCTGTGTTTTTTGTGTAAGTATTACAGTGAACTGTAGTCCACTGGCTCCGACTAGACTTTCAGAAAAGAGCCATGACCGACTGTAAACGACATATTACTTTCTTTTTATTTCATTGTTTTGTTTCGTTTGTGCTATTTTGTGTGATTAAAAACTGATGATGACGAGGCATAACGCTGCCGAGGACGTCAGCAATTGTCAAGACGGCCGAGTTATGGGGATTGTATTATCCCAGGGCTCCGGCTATGAGCAGTATGCCGCCGCGTACGTTATGCGACGACAGCGCTTCCAGAATTCCTAGAGATGAACTGGGAGAAAATGTTTGAGGGGAGATAAGCTTTGGAGGCGACGAAGGGCAGAGGCTCTCGTGCGCTAGTGTCAAAGGACGGTGCTCCTAAGCGAGAACGGGGAAAGAGACCCCGGGGATTGGGCCTAGCTTGTAGCTACGGGCCGCAGGGAAGCGATATTGAGCTCCCGTGCTGTAGAAGTCTCATTGACTTCAGGAAGACCAAGTTGGTTGAGTGCTTGGCAAATCTAGTTGAAGGAGTCGAGTGACTTCAGAAGTCCAAGCGTTAGAGTTCTTGGCAATACTGTTATTACCTTAAAAGGTCAACTACTATATGTTAAATGTTATGAGTGTGAATTATGGTGTCAAGTAAATAAATGTCTATTGTTATTGTTAGTGAGAGACTATTTATGAGTCATCCTGAGTGTATGTATTAAATGTGGGGTGCTAGATTGGTTATAGCAGACGACTAGTTTAGCCCAATCTAAAGGAGGCATCCCACACACATATATATATATATATATATATATATATATATATATATATATGTATATGTATATATGTATATATATATATGTGTGTGTGCATGTATGCATGTATGTATATATATATATGTATATATATATATGTGTGTGTGTGTATGTATGCATGTATGTATATATATATATGCATATGTATGCATATATATATATATATATATATATATATATATAGATACATATATACATACATACATATGTATATATGTGTAAATGCGTGTGTGTATAGGCGTTTTTCTCTCGCTATATACCTACTTTTCTGTTTAAGTGAAATGACACCTTTCAGCAATGCGCAGCTCTGCAGGGTTTTTTTTTGCGATCGGTATTTTTGACGGAAATATATGCGACAGACAGGTAGCCATTATCGAGCGCAACGACTCCCAAAAGGATTAAAAACTGATCGAAGTTCGGGTAGAGCCTCCCCTCGGTTCCTTTCAGAAGAGTCGGCAGTCTCGTGATGTATGGCTCGATTTTTGACTGTTCCTCGCTGCGTTCGGACCATCGTTACACAAAGCGAAAATAGGGAATAGAAAAATCAAAACGGGTGGAAAATGGATGAGGTTGTGCGAAAAGTCATTTCTCGCCTGTCTTTTAACGCGGGTCACAAAGGAAGGAGCTACTGCGATTGAAACACAACAAAGGGAATTATTCGTTTCATCGGGCAAATCAATTCTACAGCAGGAATATGATCGACTTAAACGTAGAAAATCATGTGAATAGATATATTTATTTCGAAATTGCATTCGGAAGTTACCGATTAGAGAAATGCATGTTTTTTTAATCTTTTATATCTGTGTTTAATAAATCGGAGATTAGTGAATGCCAGTTTCTCAGATATGAAGGGACCAGGGGTAAAACCACTTTACAGCCATTTTTGCGAAAATGAGTTGGCAATGCCATCTTGTTTCCTTCAAGGATTACTAACATCAGATGCATTCATATCTGGGGCAGAATCACTTTAAAGTGGTTAAAAATAGCGATAAAGTTTCGGCGTGCCATAGAAAAAACCACGTTTCTCCAACTTTCAAATTCGTTTTTCTCAAAACGAAGGTTTTGGAGTAAAGTGGTTTTACCCCTGGACCCTTCATATGCTTTAGGCATTTGAAATTCACAGATTAGCAAAAGTATATTTTTGAAAAATTGTTTTCTGCGATTGAAAATCGGAGATTAGTAAATTAATGTTTTCTGATTTTCTTTTCGGCCTTTCATATCCAGAGATTAGCAAATGCATATTTTTTAAATCTTGTTTTCTACATTGGAAAATCGGAGTTTAACAAATACATATTTTCGAATTTTTTTTCCAGCAATTGAAAATCCCAGATTAGCACATGTATATTTTTTTAATTTTCTTTCTTGCATTCGAAAATTGCAGACTAGAAACTGCATATTCTTGCACGGATTAGCAACTGCATTTTTTAAAATTTTGTTTTCCACAACTGAAAATCATAGATTAGCATATGCATATTTTTGAATTTTGCTTTCTACACCTGAAAATCATAGATTAGCAAATGCATATTTTTGAATTTTGTTTTCTACAACTGAAAATCACAGATTAGCAAATTCATATTTTTAATTTTGTTTTCTACACCTGAAAATCACAGATTACCATATGCATACTTTTGAATTTTGTTTTCTACATCTGAAAATCACAGACTAGCATATGCACATTTTTTAATTTTGTTTTCTACATCTGAAAATCACAGATTAGCGTATGCATATTTTTGTATTTTGTTTTCTACACCTGAAAATCATAGACTAGCATATGCCTAATTTTGAAACAGTTGCATATTTTTTACGCCGGTGCAGGAGTCTTCAGCAAGGCTTTCATTTTTTTACATTCGTGTAGGATACAATTCCTCTGCATCTGATGGTAAAGTAGAGGCTGTAAGCACAGCTTTGACCCAGTTGACATGCTGCTCAATCACGTTCCAAAGATGTGTGACATTTTCTGATTCTCGAGCTGCCACTGAAGCCATTGTCGCTGTGGAATGCTAGAAAACCAGTGAAGTTCTCGAGAGCCAGTCCTTTATTCACATTCTGTCATCACAAAACAGCAGAGTTGTTTTACGGTGATATTATATATATATATATATATATATATATATATATATATATATATATATATATATATATATATATATATATATATATATATATATATATATATAAGAAATAAACATCGCCTCATTTTAAATTTAAACTCTTTTAGTATTAGGTCTACGATTATATAATTTTAAGCTATGAAAAAAAAATACGCCGGGCATTTTTGGGAGGGGCAATTACCCCTGCTGCCCCCCCCCCTTGCAGCCGCCAATGATTCCTGTGCGCTTGCACCTGATATGAAATGGTGTGCTTACACACATACACACGTGACAAGGGTGCATTCGACTGCTACCGTAACACCCGAGAAGCCACAAATGACTCCAGAAAATTATAACCTCGTTCCAACCTGCACCCCCAAACACCTGTGACAGCGAGATATTTCATTTAGTACCCACACTCGCAGACGACTATCTACCGAAAGAAGAAAAAAAAATTCTCCACTTTCATCAAAAATGTAGAAAGATAATTAGGGCACGTTCTTCACTTGCCTTGTTCTCGGTAGGAACATAATGACACAGGGGTTGTTCCCATTGATTATCTTCTCCCCCACCCTCCCCCAAAACAACCTGCGATCATCACGTGACCCTCCAACATGGACGACCTCACGCGAAATCTTCCCTCCGCCACCCCATAAAGATAATAGACAGATTCGTAAGGTAGAAGCCTGAGAAATAAGAAGTGGAGAGGGAACCAGCTACAAACGATTGGGGGAGTAAGGAGAGGGGGGGTCTTGAGGTTTTGCCGGAGGAACTGAGTTACAGATGGTGATAGTTCATCGCTGGAGGAAAATCGGGAGTTCTGAACTCTAATCGATAATACCGAGTATTGTTTTTATTACCATGTTTTTATTAACTCGCTCTCCTCTTTGTTTGTGTGCTTCTTTGTGTGTGTGTTTGTCAAGTACAAATCTTGCAATCGAATTTTAACTAACTGCCCGACTAGCTAGACATTTGAAACTTTTAGAATAGCTCAGAACACGGTGACAATGCATTCTTTTCAGTAGCGTACGCAGAAATTTTCAAAGGGGGGGGGGGGTTATAGTCCAGTCAAATTAGGTTTTCATTTCGCATTAAAAGAAGGTGTTGAGATTTTTTCAGGAATGTGTAGGGTTTGGTCCCCTGAACAACGCCTAATAAAGTCCCCTCGATTTCATGCGCCGAGGGGGGGGGGGGGGTCTAAAGGTCACTTTATTCAGTTTTCGGCGTTTATCTCGAAAACAGGGTTCGCACAGAAAATTGTCAAACTCAAAAATTAAAGCTTAACCATGTTTGTACCCAAGTGTTACCGTTTTCGAGATATGAGTCGTTGAATATGAAAAATTTTCAAAATAAGTGGTAGCGGTTCAGGTATCTCTTCAAACTTCCTCTTCTCTTTCCCCTTCCATTTCTCAGAAAATTCGTGATAGAGAAAGTTGTATAGCGAAAGATTTCCTTCAAAAATGTATATAGTTATGCTAATTTACCTTCACCAGGTAAATAGAGCGTTTTGAAGTGTATGGGTACTTTTCAACATTTTGCTAGTAAAATGCTCGTCACTCAAGTTTCGTTTGCAAGGTCAGAAACTCTCTTAATCACTTCGTATGCTGTTTAATTAGATACGTATAGTATTCATAACCCATATAAATAATAAATTATGTATACCAGTACGTATAATGTATATCTCATAATATACAGAACACTTGTAGTACAAAGGAGGAAGTAAGAAAACAAACCAAAATGTATAAAAGTGTCACTTTAGCTCAGATCATTTTGGAAAATTTTGATATCACACCGTATGAAAAAGAAGAAGTAGTTCAGTTACTTCAGACCTCAGTAGAAATTACTCCACAACACATTTCCACAAATACCTCCCTTGCCAGCATTCAGTGGAAATTGAGCAACGAATTGTCACATCTCAAAGGTAATGGGCCAACAGCAGCTTTGTGGGTCCAGTACTTTGAAATGGTGGTGTTGATGAAAAAATTCATTGCAGCACAGCGCAACTGGGAAGATCATATGATATGCGCCCAACTGATGCTACCTTACTTCCTTCCATGCCAGCGGGCATTTTCCTTATGCAAAGTGTACTCACCTATATGTACAACACATGCTGGGACTAACAACTCGCCACCTTCAACTTAAACAGGATTTTATAGATCGTGGATACTTCACTGTCAACAGAACTGGAACACCAATGGCTGGTGTGTGGTCTGACATGGCAATTGAGGTGACAATCATGTGTGACATGAAGAGTGAAGGATAATTAACAAGTAGGCGAGGCTTTAGTGATTCCGTGTTGACGAAATGGGTTGGGGGAGCACGCACAGTTACAGCAATATGTAGTTCACTTGAGATGTTTTGTGGCGTCCATACTGCAAGAGAAGAACAACATGTTGAGTTTCGAGCATCACGCATAACCAGAGATGATCTAGACAGAAGGAAGCTTGCTCAATGGTTGGCTGTTCACCCGCCTTTTGTTAAACGTAATTGTTTGATGTCACTTTCAACGGGAGTAATTGGAACAAGTAACGTCAACTGCTACCAGGCCTTGGAAATTGGAACCCGCACAATCAGCACTTTTGTTGGAAGGAATTTCTCAGAAGTGAAACAATCCAATAAGGACTCAGTCGTTCCTTTAGCTGCGATGAGCAATATGATGAAAGTTAATGATTAGGTAGTGGTGGTAGAGCCTCTGATGCTATTTCAAACAACTCTGATCACCAGGAAGAAAGAAGGGGATGTAGAGGAGTTGCTAACGTACGAGTTAGCCCCATACCCTATGTCTCTATTCGCCGAGGGGATAATGAGAAAAATCAAAAACTCAGCACTGTCTGATGCTTTTCCAAAATGTAATCAACTGATCAATGTGAAGAACAGACGGTAATCGATGGCAGCTTCCTGCTTCATAAAGTAAAGTGGAACACCAACACCACCTTCGCCTCCATCTGCGATCAATATGTATCTTACATAATCAGCCATTACGGCAGCAGTTCAGCTGTGGTTTTTGATGGTTATGAAGACACGAACTCCACGAAAAGACACTAACAACATCGGAGAACATCAAGTAAAACATCAGTGGATATTGACTTCAATAAGAACATGGTGGCTACTGCTCATCAGGAAAACTTCCTTTCGAATGAAAGGAACAAAACCAAGCTCATTACTACGTTAGTTCAGGCCTTGGGTGCAAGAAATATACAGTCTACTACAGCCAAAGGAGATGCTGACTGCAGTATTGTCAGAGGTGGGTGGCAAAACACCTCTCATTCAACTGTGGTGATAGTAGATAGGTAAGACCTGCTCGTCTTACTTGTGGCACTCACCCCACGAGACACGAATGTGTTTTTCATGAAGGCCGGACGGAGCAACACAGAAGACAGGCTCTACTCTTCCCAACATCTTCAGGTCTTATCATTCAGCCGGTACATTCTCTTCATCCATAGTTTCTCAGGATGTGACACTACGTCAGCGATTTATGGTAAAAGGAAAGCAGCAATAGTACAATGTAACCAGTGGTATGCCAATGAAACAACAAACATCGCCAAAGTGTTTTATGACTCCAAATCTTCACCAGGAGACATTGCTGAAGCTGAAGAACGAATGATCCTGCTCATGTTCCAGGCCCCGCCAAAGCACGCATGATCTCAATCACCACAGGTACCTTTCATTTTTCTTTGCTCGTACTGACCCCATTAAGTAAATTTAATAATTTATATAATTCATTAATATTCAATAATACGTTCTACACTATCTGGCCAAAAGTATCCGGACACCCCCCTAAAGAAGTGGATCTAGCAGGTGGCGTAATTTGATGCGTAACCGAAAGCTATAAATGTATTGGTAGTGGTTTGTCAGGTCATATTTATGCGTCTGTGAGACGATGAGTAAGTCAAAGGAGTTTAGTGACTTTGATCGTAGCATTATAGTGGGATGCCACCTTTGTGGGAAATCAGTTCGTGAAAATTCAGACATTCTGCAGAAGCTAAAATGATAGTGAAGACTTTGACTTGTTTGAAACATTTTCCGAAGTATCAGATTGGCGGATTTTAATATATAGGAAAGCAGTTGATGAAATAAATTGCATATAATATATTTAATGTAAGTAACTGTTGTTTTAACCTACTTTTGATAACCATTTTTTGATTATATGAACAACTTTTATACATTTTGGTTTGTTTTCATACTTTCTCCTTTGTACTACAAGTGTTCCTCAGTATATTATGAGATATACATTATACGTACAGGTATACATAATTTATTATTTATGTGGGTTATGAATACTATACGTATCAAATTAAACAGCATACAAAGTGATTAAAAGAGTTTCTGACCTTGGAAATGAAACTTGAGTGACGAGCATTTTACTAGCAAAATGTTGAAAAGTACCCCTAAATTTCAAAACGCTCTAACTATTTATCTGGCGAAGATAAATGAGCATAACTATAAACATTTTTGAAGGAAATCTTTCGCTATACAACTTTCTCTATCACGAGTTTTCTGAGAAATGGAAGGGGAAAGAGTTAGAGGAAGTTTGACGAGATACCTGAACCGCTATCACTTTTTTTGAAATTTTTTCATATTCAACGGCTCATATCTCAAAAACGGTAACACTTGGGTACAAACATGGATATACCATTTGGAAGGGAATTTTAGAAGGGAATTTTATAAGCTTTAATTTTTGAGCTTGACAATTTTCCGTGCGACGCACCGTTTTCGAGATAAACGCCGAAAACTGAAAAAAATGACCTTTGGACCCCCCCCCCCCCCCCCCGCGGCGCCTAGAATCGAGGGGACTTTATTAGGCGTTTCTCAGGGAACCAACCCACACAGATTCCTGAAAAAATCTCAACCCCTTCATTTAATGCATGATTCGCCGCCATTTTGAGCTAATTGGACTGGACTATTACTATGAAAGAGTAGTTTTGAGCAATCAGTGCAAAGCGTAAACCTAATTAAATAATATATGTAATCAGAACCAATGGGGGGGGTTATAACCCCCATCAACCCCCCCTGCCGTACGCCACTGATTCTTTTAATACTTTTAGCCATCTTTAAGCAGAATTAAATTCATTTTCAGTTAATTTTGTTTGGTAGACTGGTGCAGCCATCTATCGACCGGGACGGGAACGAAAAGTTAAACGCGAGTTAACTTCCAATTAACTTCATTTTCTTTCGAGTTGATGGGATAATTCATCAAAAAAATTTTTTTAAAGTATTTATTAATACATAGAATTGTCAAGTTTATATGATTCAACAGAAAATTAAAAAACATGGTATATAAAAAGTTCTTTTTATCTTGTAATTATTGTAACTCAAATGGACACCTTTAAAATTGCAAAGTCAGTTCCGCTACATATTTCTAAAAAAAAATATGAACACCGTTTAATCTAACGTTTTCTAACTCTTTTCGTGAAATATACACGAAAATTTCTTTGCCAGACTGAAATAAAAAAAAGTTTGAACTAGTAAACAAAACAGAAACGCAAAGCATATTACACATTTAAAAACTGAATTACCTTAAAATAATGACGGGGAGGAATAATAAACTATCAGTGGCTTTACTTAA